>JAQHUG010000176.1:409532-421798 GCA_028555095.1 Dicrostonyx torquatus
CCAGTGATTGTTAGTTCCTGTTATTTTTGTTTTTGTTGTTGTTATTATGTGTGTGTTTCCCTTCTTTGGGTTTTGCTGGTGTGAGATTATCTATTGCCTTTGTTTTGTAGGTGTAGCTAAGTTTCTGGTGTTGGAGTTTTCCTTCTAGTACTTTCTATAGGACTGGATTTGTGAATAGGCATGGTTTAAATCTGATTTTTGTCTTGTTTTCTCCATCTATGGTGATTGAAAACTTTTCTGGGTATAGTAGTCTGGGCTTTCATCTGTGGTATCTTAGTGTCTGCAGAACATCTACCCAGGACCTTCTGGCTTTCAGCGTTTAAGGGACTGCATTTTCTTCCCAGAGTTCTCCTATTCTCCTTGACCCACCTCTACTGTCTGGTTGTCCTGCCTATACTTCGTGCCTGGCTACTGGCCAATCAGCGTTTATTTAAAATACAATTGACAAAACATAGACATTTGTCCCATACCAGCCTTTCTATGAAAGCTCTTGATAGATGCAAGCTCCTTAACCAGTGGTTCCCAGCCTTACTGATGCTGTGACCTGTTCATACAGCTCCTCATGCTCTGGTGACCCCCAGCCATAAAATTATTTTCATTGTTGCTACATAATTGTCATTTTGCTACTGTTATGAATTTTAATGTAAATGTCTTTGTTTTGAGATGGTCTTAGGGGACTTTTAGAAAAGGTGGTTGCAACCCATTGGTTGAGGATCACTACCTAAACCATTCTTGCCTTATTGAAAGGGTCAACACATCATATGAATAAGTGGGGGCATTTACTGATTATTCTGGAAAGGCTTCTCCAGAAGCATGCTTTTTTAAAATTTATTTCAGCTATTTTCATCTATTTTTAAAGACCTAGATTCTGGGTAATGGCAATCTGGATCTGAAAGAGGATTATGTCATGTGGTCCCTTCTCTAATACTGTGGCACTTATGTGCCAGTATGCTACTCCTCACAGTGAAGTAGGAATGGGTGTTATGGACTCCAGTGACCAGAAGGACAGCAAATACTAATTTAAACATGTGTCATCAGAACCAGTCAGAACTGGAGCTGGGAACCCGAACTCAGAAGTACCACTCGGCTCTTCTGTCAGCTCTTAGATTCTTATTTCAGTTATTACTGCTCTGCTGCTAACTTCCTAGCTGTTCCATTCCCACTCCTTCAAAGCTGTCAAAAGTGGCCAGCTTTCACCCTGCATCTTAAATCCACCTTCTATTGTGCTTGTCCGAGCACAGAACAACATTGCATAAAGCCTAACCTGATGTCAAAAAAAATAGCATGAGAAATGTATGCAACTTTGCAGAAGCCTCTCAGACTAGGGAATATGATTCATACCAGACAGGCACATTTCTAAAAATCACCAGATTCGTCCACCTCTGCAGTGCCATGCATTCCAGAGTGACAGCTCCTAAGCCCCCATCTTCCACAAGCTTCTAGAAACTCTTCCCTGAAGCTCATTCCTCCCTACCTCTGTTCTTTGGAAAATGCATCTTCCAGGAGTGTAGCTCCCTGCTTTTGCTAGCACAAACTAGCCCAGCCTTTCCCTCCTCAGGTGTCCTTAGCTACGACTTGAGAACAGCATGTGTTTTGTAAGGCAACAGGGCAACAGGAAGGATCCAAAGCCTCCTTACCTTAATATTTACATTCCGTGGACATTTTTTTCCCACTACATTAAAAGTCTTCCTGAAACCTCTTAAAAACAAGCTCATCGAACATTTTTCTGTAAAAAAAAAAAAACAGGCTAATAAGCACTTTTGCCTTTGCAGGTTTTTCCCATTTCTGCTTTCACTTCTGAGTTCTGCCACTGAGATGGACAAGGCACCATGGGCAATATGTGAACAAATGGCTATTGTGTGCCAATATGACTTTATTGTAAAACCAGGCCAATGGGCTCTTCTTTAAAGCAATACTTCCCAATCACAGCTGTCTATCTGTATTATCTTCAGGGCTTTCAAATACTTTATGTCCAGGCCAGACCCCAGACCAATGAATACATTAGACATTTTAGGATGGGACGCTGTCATCAGTTATTTTAAACTTCCTTGAGTGAGTCCAAAACCACTTAGGTGCAAGCCAGCTGGAAACTGCTCTTGTATCTTAGCCTGGAGCACCGGGAGCCATCTGGTCCTAAATGAGCTACCGATCTGCAGTTATTCAAGTGGCCAGGTGGGGCCTACTGTGAGCAGCCCTTACTCCAGTGGGCTCTGAAAGATGACCTTTGCCATGTGTTTGTTGACTTTGCGGCTGCAAGCATAAACCCTGTATGTAGGAAACTGAAATTCTCTGGGTGGGGATGAGTGGCACATTCTCTTGGGATCAGCTATCTTTATTTTAACCCACTACTCTCCTCTAAGCTGAGAAATACAAACGTACTCGACTGTGTTTCCATCTTAGGAGCCAAAAGACACTAAAAAGTCTCTTTTTCTCAAGATACTAAAAAGGAGTGGACTTTACTTCCCAATCTCTCCACAGTGTCCTTTCAGTATTTCCACCACCGCCCTTGGCACTGCTGTGGAGTCATTCGGATTCCTAACTGGAGTCATCTTGAGTGGTCTCATACTTTCTATCTCATCAAGAAAGACAATCCTGCTAACAAGCACAGTTTCAAATGGCGCTCCTAAGACTGAAGCAGTGTCGCGTGCATTTTTTGCAAGCAAATCAGAATTCTATTGCTTAGTTCATGGTTATGCTTTGAAAATCTTCTCGAACATATCCTTGTCAGTGGAGATCCGCTGTAATCACTCCCTATTCAACTAGAGCCTAGGTTGAAGCAGATGAAAGTGCTGTTCTAAGTCATTTGGAACCCAAGTTGCCTGGGAACATTTCACTTGAAGAACAGCACTGTGCTGAGACAGCCTGTCCATGGACAGGACCATACTATATCTGATATACTGCTTCTTGGCCATCACCAAAGAAAACCTAGCAGGCCATGGGCCAGAAATGAGTGGGCTGCTTTCCCTTTCTTTGGCAAGCTTTGAACTGCCATGCACTTTCAATTGTCTTCAATGTATGAACCTAGCAAGATACACAGATTCTGATGCCAGCAAAGACACAGTGTTTGGTATTAAGCCAGGATTATGAGGATCAAGAAGCTAGTAAGCCTCACTGCATGCCCCTTGGTCCATGTAGCCCATGTTGGCTCAGGACGTTGGATTCAGCCTGTGTAAAGCCAGCTCATTGCCTCACACAAGCTTTGGCAGCAGCTGGCACTACAAGCTCTTCTTAGCTGCCACTTGGATAACACCAGAAAGGTTATATGAGTTTACTGCAGAGGCTCAAGGACTGTCAGGGATCCTTGCACAAAAGAAAGCCAGTAAAAAGTTGTGTGCCTTTTTTGGTTGACATTCAAAAGGATGCTCAGAGTTTCACATGGAAGTGAGGAGTCTCTGGAATTTTTAGTACCATTGTGGCAGCACTAGGAAAAGACAGAGCCATTTGGAGGGTTGGTAAGGGTTAAAATTTATGTGAGCAAGGCAATTCATACTACCTTGATTAAGTATCAGTGATTTAATACCAAAATGGGGCACAGCTTCTGGCAGAGGTTAGGAGGATGCAGTCCACTAAAAGTATCTCTAGCACCACCCTTGGGACTACTGTGAAGTCCTTTGGATTCCTAACAGGAGTAACATTGTGTGGACTTATACTTCAGCTGTGTATTGTGTGGTGGATGGCTCTTACTCGAAGGTGAACTGAAGTCCCCAGGGAAACGCTGTGTGACAATTCTACAAAACTTACTGATTAAGTCTTCCATGATTGTGGAGAGCTGGAATGTTGCAGGTCTTGAGCCAATTTACTTTGCAATATCTTTAGTGCCCTGAATAGCCCTTTATTGCTTACTTCTGGATTTGAACTAATGCCCTTGTGACTACCCAGTAAAATCCTCTGTTGGAATGTACAAACAGATCCCTTAGCTTCTCAGAATGTCAACAGACAACACATGAAATAGCAGAGACTTCCCTGATCTGTAGCACAGACTTCCTTCCCTGCTGGGCTGTAACTATCTACCTGATGTTTCCATCGGAGTAATCTATAAATACTTTCTTGTTCTATGACTATAAAAGTCATCAAACTGCTGCAAATTGAAACATGGTATTTACAGTTATCTAAACAAATCTTCCTGGGCCATGGTCACTCATATTTCAACAAACTACTTTTTATTCCCTTCGAGATGGGAGCTATGTTTTGCATTGACAGAGTAATGGGTATTAGAAAAAGTACGCTCTGGAGGAAAATGCTGGCCCATTTTCATTGCTTGGACTATTCTCTAAGACCCACTTTCTGCTGCTTTATTTAGGCTCATATTTCCTGTCTGTCTGTCTTCACCATAAAGTACTCTAACTACTTCGGGCCTCAGTAAATGATGTATTTCCGACCTTCAAATTTGTTTCTTAAATGAAAACATCTGCTCAATTTTGAGGACAAATGAAGCTCTTGTCACATCTTCTCTGGTTTCTTCATGGGCCAGTCTCTGAAGCATCTTTGTGTAATACCCAGGACTCCAAAAATCTAATTTGAAAATCACTGGCCTCTGTTGTTTTCCTGGCATGTGGCATAAGATACTTTATGTCTTATCAATTTGTTTCTACTTTACAGTAGCAATAATTATTCATTATAAAAATTGGAAGGTATAAAGCCCAAACTCTGAGATAAATACTAGTAAATGTTTTTATTTTGATCATGAATCTATGGATTTGTCTGGATATCTATACTCACATGCTCACATGGATTTAAAATCAGCTTTTGGTTTCAAGCTATCATTTTAATATGAATAATTTTCATGTCATTATTTTCATACAAGGTCATTTTTCATCTTTAACAAGTGACATACACAAAACTACACACAGTGATGAGTGCCAACATTTGTGAACACTCATGGAGTGAAACTGCAGTCAAGATAATGAACATGTCAAGTTTCCGTGTATCTATCTGTAATTTCACTTTCCTCCCTTGTCCTCAATGATGCTTCCACTCCTAGACTTTATCTCAGGCAACTACGCATTTGCTTGTCAATAGAGATTAGCTTATACTAAAGTGGTTATTATTTGAGACAGGGGTTCGCTATATAGTTCTGCCTGTCCTAGAACTCATTATGTAGTTCAGGCTGCCCTCAAACACACAGAGATCCATCTGCCTCTGCTTTTCCAAGTGCTGGCATTAAAGGTGTGTGCCAGCAGAGCTGCTGATACTAAAGTTTTACATAGGTGAAATCATTTGTCATGTATTCTCTGTATATTTTTCCACTCACTATATTAATTTTGAGGTTCATATTGTTGCCTGCATCAACAATATTCCACCTCTTTTATTTATAAGCAGTATTTACAGTATACCTATACCATATTTTAATTCAGTTACATGCTAATTAATATTTGCATTTTCCAATTTAGGCCTATTATGAATAAATCTGCTATGAGCTTTCATACACAAATCCTTATATGACCACATGCTTTCTTTTTATGTGAGTCCAAGGTAACATTAGTGACTTCACAATATTCTACTGTATGAATGTATCCCAATAACTGCACCCCATTTATTTTTATTTTCCACACATACTTTTGATAGGAGACTGATTCATAGTTTGGATTCCCAAGTAATAGTATCCGAGGCGAGGATTTGGACACAGGTAATTTTTCTGAGAGATTATCCCAGAAATCAGAAAAGAGATGAGAATGAGCCAGAGAAAGGAATAGAGGATTCAAGTGGATGTTAGTGAGCTTTTGACAAATGGTGCTCAATTCCATGGGCTCCCTCTCAGGAATGGTATGGAAGATTAGTTAAATAAATTGTCTGTCTAGAAAACAAGGAGGTTGGGGCATTCATCCTTTATCACATTCTCCTATTGATGGGATGCGGTCCCTAGAGTTAACTACTGTGGATGGTGTGGAGGAAGCATGCCTGCTTCTCTGTTCCTGCCATGCTGTTATATATACAGTGTAACATCAAATAGCTGCATGCCTGACCTTCTATGTATATGCTGTGCTCATAAAGTGGACTTAGTCAACTGGATGGTTATTACATTAACTCCCTGGAAAGTAACATGGAAACCTCCCTGGATGAAAACACGAGGGCCTGTTTTTCTGCTCTTTTGCCAATACTAAACATTTTCACTAATAAACTGGGAGAAATCACTAATGGCCGAAGTAGTTTACCATTTTATATTCAAGTGCATTACAAGCACCAGAAGCCAAAAGACCTCAGTCTTTGTTTATCAGACACAGATTCACAAATAAGCAGATTTAAAGCAACCGTGAATCTTTGTCCATGGTGATCGAACATGAGGCCTTCAAAATGGACCAGGGAGAGACTGTGCAGTACTAGTCCCTTACCCCCAAGTAGATTCTGCTTTGCTGCTGACCAGCAGCATGTCTGGATGACCTTTGCCATGTCTGCCCGGTGCTGGACCCATGCTCGACCCTGCACCTGGTCTCTCTGCCCTGTGCATTTAGTGTGGCGCAAGTCTTTCCTGACCTAGAGGAGTGTGCTGCAGTTTTGCAAACAACTGCTAGGAAAGGAGTCTGTCATTTTGTCCAGAGGTAGGGGACTCTGTGTCCTTTCGTGATCCTTGAAGTCAGGCAAGTGACATTGGTTATAGACGTGATTACATTTATTGTGTTGCTCAAGAGGCTTCCCCAAGAACTCAAGGCTTCATTAAGACTTGTGAGAAGCAGCTGCGGCTGCACCCCAGTTGGAGCTACATCCCATGCGGCCTGACTAGCAGGCACTAGGCGTTGGCCTCACTTACTAGCACTGCATAAATAATGTGTGGTGGGACAGAATTGTAATCTTTATCAGAAGCTGGATTTTCTCGGCTACATAGTGACTTCAAGGTCACTCTGGACTAGACAAGACCCTGTCTTGATGAAAAAAAAATGAAAAGGAAGAGGAGAAAGAAAAGAGGAGGAGGGGGAGGAACGGGATTTTGGGAGAGGACAGGGGACTAGCAGACATTTCTCTTGGAGTGTGAGGCATGAGTGCATATCCCAGGCCACAAGCCAAATGTCTGTCCCAGAGATTCTGGCTCTTTTCAGTCTCCAGCTTTCACCTGTTGGGCTGGCACTGCCTGTGTCAGGGCCCTGAACTTGGCTGTCCCCTCTCCCCCGACAGCTGCTCTCCAGCAGGTGGTGGCGGCTAACCTCAGTCCCAGCTGTCTGCGCGGATACTTGATCACTTGAAGCTCTTTGTTTGCTTCAGTGTGCACATGTCACCCTCTGCCAGCTCCCCCCTCCCACCCCACAGTTGCTTGCCAATCTGTGGTCTACACCGGCAGCTTCCCAGGGCTGACCACAATCACCCTGCTTCAACACCCACAGATGGCTACACTTCAAGGCTTCATTTGACTTACTATTTGGCTTGTGAGCTAGGGTGTGGAGACGATTTGTGGACAGAGAGGAAAGAAATGGAGTCAGATCTGGAAGCCTCTGAAAAGACTGGCAGCATTATTTTGGGAGGGAATTGACAGTCTTGATCAGAGATGAACTTCATGGGAACACCGGGCATTTTTTGTTTCTAAATAAGCTCTATTTGAAGATGGATTTTTATAGTTTCAGACCCTATTTTAACTGTTTGTTTTTAGACAGAGTCTCACTGTGTAGCTCTGGCTGAACTAGAATTCACTGTGTAGAACCGGCTGGTCTTGAACTCTCAGGCCTCTGCTCCCCGAGTGCTAGGATTCAAGAGGTGTACCACCATGACTGGCTAACACTATTCATTTGTTTTGCTTTGTTTTTAATCTTTGCACCACCGTATAGATCATGCTGATAGAAAGTGAAATTATAAACTGAAAGTATGTGGGTATGAAAATACAGTACGTCGTGAGGAAAGGATATAAAGAAGAAAGGTATAAGAAAGGGAACGCTAGCTTCTCATAAAACCTATTAGAAAAAAGTTTAAAAATATAACTATGCAAAAATCTATATAGCAATTAATTAAAACCAAAATGTGTACAAAAAGGAAGCATAATGGTGCTTGCAGGGGGGACCATATCCTAGCTTGCTACATGCATAGAACTAGGATAAGGCATAAAATAAAAAGTTTCTTAAGTAACATAGAAGCTAAAAAAGAGGAATGTCAAATCCATGAATTCAAGAAAGTCTCCAAGCTAACTTTAAAAATGACGCAAAAAGGCATAAACAGCAAGAAGATACCCAAATAACCAATAATGGCATGCTATCGTTAGCATGTATGGAAATTCACCTCCAACCAACAGTGAATGTGGTTAAAAGCAGCATATCAACATCTACTTTTAACTACTGAATATTTGGACTAGGGGTAAAGATTCAGCAAAGGAAATAAGTGCCGCACTGACCGCTCTGGGAAGCAGTGCTTCCCAAAGTTCATTCATTGTGCAGAATCGGGTTCTTTGATTCTTTCTTCTGAGAAGAATTCATTATGTGATTAGTCATGCCCCATTTCCTCTTCCAAACACAGCATATATTTTCCCCAATAAAACTTGGGGAAAAACTTTAATGATATATTTTTACATTTATCCTCATTGCCGCCTGAAAATGTACTCCTAAACCATATTTATTTTCATGATAGAGAAAAATGTATCCCACTTAAAACATTTGTCCAAATGGTTCATTTCCATGATCTTTGTTTTAGCATTGGTATTATTGTTATTCCTTTAAAGTAATCACTTTTTATGTCTGAGTCTTTCGTAAAATATAAAAATCACTTGTTTATACATACCATGGAGATGTCAAATTGTGAGGCTTACTTCTAAATACTCTCAAAGGTATTTAATCATAAACCAATACACAATGACTCATAAACTAGACTCTAAATTAATGGTAACTTAATAACATGAGTTAAAGTATTTCTGAAAATTAAGCTAGTTCTTAACAAAAATTCTTGCCTTATGCTGTAACAACTTTTAGAAATGTGTCCTAGAGAAATGTATTCCAGATAGAAGACAAGAAATCAGAAAAAAAATGTAAACAGGAAAAATGAAGACAGCATATAACTATTGAAAAGAATAAATATTTTAATACATTAAGTTGGAAAGAAGATACAATGTGTTTCTGTCATACAAATGTATGATACACGTGTTTGAAAGCCATAGATCACAAATCAAGAGATACATGTATTTATATGTTGTCTGCAAAGACACCCATTCTCACTCACTAGTGCTGTTGGCTCTGGTGAAAAGGTGAAGAAGAAACCAGAGGCACGTATAACTTTCTAAGTCTATCTCTCTGTTCTGAATCTTGCCCAGACTGTCATCAGGAACCCAGCTGACACAATCGCTACAGTTCCCACTTGTTTCTAAGTATGTGGCCAATGATAGGAGCATATGAGGGAAACCCAGGTGTTTGCTCAGGACATGTGGGAGAGCAGATGTCCCCAGAAAGAGGCAGCCCTGGTCTGTTAGGGCCTCCCCAGCATCTAACATAAGACACATTCTTTGTGGCCCTGCTTCAGTTTCCAGCTGTGTTCTGCGAGCCCGTAGACATCAGACACAGAGGACCAGACAAATCCACACAGGCTAGGCTGTCTTTACAAAGCACTCCGCAGCTGTCTGGGGAATCCAGACACACACAAACGAAGCCCTTTTATCAGCAGCATGCACTACACAAGCAGGAGCCAAAACAGGAGGCCAGATCCCACTACAAGAAACAAGGATCCTCACTGCTATTATGGCAGGCCATCTCAAGGCTTTATCACTGGTATTGTCGCAAGTATTAGAAGTGCGAAATGAAAAAATATTGTTTGGGCATGAGATGATGGCTCATTGAGAAACCTCAAGATAATTAAAAAGTGGGAGGTTTATGTTTATGGGAGGTAAGTAAATGGTGAACGAGAAAATGCCCCAAAGTAAGGAGCTTTCCTGCTCCTCTCAGTCACTAATCCAAAGATCTATGAAATTAAGGGGGACAAGTTTCCTTTTGAAAATAGCTACATGTAATCTAACTTTCAAAAGGAATCCGTGCAAGGAAAATGACAAAGTATTATAGAGGAGCAACTTAGAGGAAAATATAAATAAATGATTATAACACCAATCTATGAAAAGACAGAATACTAGAGATATTTTTCCAAATTAGCATACTGATTTAATACATCCACAAGAGCAACTGAGCTGCTCTGCCAGCTATTGATGCATAACATAAAACTTCGACAATTTCATGAGGGCATCCTGGTTGAATATGTCTTTTAACAAAAGACACACCATTTCGTTGCATAGTTTTTGAGGGTATGTGTACATAAACATCTAACAAAGACATATTCAAAATGTACAGAAATGAGAACATACATCATGATATGCACATAAAATTAATATATTCATCAATGGTAATTGATTGTGGGAAAATTACCTTGACATGTATGAAAAACATAATGCATAATAAATGAGGTCTTGTAAGCTAGTGGTCAAGAGATTATTCATGAGAACTGAAAATAATTGACTCTCTGTGGGGAAGTGTTATATTTATATTTCATGTCATACAAGAATAAAGTGTAAATGCTTTTAAAATGTTTCATAAAAGCCAAAACCAGTGAAGTAAATCAATTTTGATCAACACAGAAACTATCTCAGAATAGAGTTCGCAAGTGTCACAGCAACAAACATAAATTAGCTGAGTAAATTTGCACAAAGTATGCAAAAATGGGATGAAGGGGATAGCAGATGGCCAGAATGCATGTAGATATAGCAAAAGGCATGATTGGGAAGATGACACTTTTCAAATTGATCTATAAATGCACAGGATTTAAATAAAAATCCCAACCAGAGCTTCCCCAGAACTTGACAAGGTGACCCTAAGATTCTGATAGGAGAGCAAAAGACAAATCTAAGACACTTGGAACTTGCCCTGTGAAGTAATGAAGATTTGCTAAACAGGCATCAGAGTGGGACAGTTCTTCATTGGTAGAAAACTCAACAAACGATGCAGGCCAGTCAGTCTTCTTCAAAGGAACTGCACTCACTATCGTGCCCCATTCAAGATACATGGAACAGACCGGAGAGCTAAACGGAAAAGAAATAGCGAAAACTTCTAAAAAGGAGGTAAGAAACAGTAGTTTTAGAATTCAGAACTTTCCCAGACAAATACACAGCTCTCCAATGAAGAGAAGCCAGGCAAATACAAAGAGCAGAAATGTAAATACAACAAAAAGCGAAGTTCTTTCAATATACTATAAAGAGAAGCCATCCAAATGTTAAGAGAAATATGCTAGCATCTTCAAATATGCAAAGGACTGTACCAGTCAGTGAGACAGAGGGACATCCTGTACACAAGCTATATGAGAAGACAAACTCACAGATGAGGAGGCCGTAATGCTAACTACATGTGTATTTCTTGACTTCTATGATTTTTAGGAAACACAAGCTAAACAAAGCTATGCTATTTCATAGCTACCAGACTAGTGCAACTGAGACAAAGGAGTTTTCTTATATCTAGTTATACAATGAGAATGAAGCCAGCCTGGGCTGCATGAGACCCTGTTGGCAAGGGGGTGGGATTTCTTCTCTGTATTGGAATAGGTAACTTGACAAATCATTCTGGAATGAATTTTTTACTTTAAACGTACAGATCTGTAAGCTGATCTGTTCCCTGACATATGTGTGAAGACTCATATGGCAGATTTTCTCTGCAGCTTTGTTTGTAATGTCAAGTGCATTTGTATTCTGCAATGGAGTGTAAAGTAGGTATAACTCAGCAAAATGGCCAATGAAAAAGCAAGGTGATGAATAAAACATCATATACTGCTATTTTATTTCACACTTATAATTATAAAAAGAGATGTATTCAGTTAGTTTACACAATTACAGGGTGGGTAATCTAACTCGGGCTGTCTGCGCTCTCAAGAGCCACACAGCCCAGTAGCTGCTCAATCCACAAAACCAGAAGCCTCAGAAGGAGGGACCAATGAGATGGTCCCAGTTGGAGGCAGGAGGGCTGGAAAGCTCTCTGGAAAGCTGTAAGCATGTGTCCACACCGAAAGGTAAAATAAACTGGTGGGCTGACATTCACGGGCAGCAGCAATAGGTACCTTGCTTAGAACAGTGGCGTTATCAAATGCTAGCTGCCTTCCTCCATCTTCTCTTCCATGTGGGCCACAATCAGAGTGGACTTTGTACACGAGTCGCTGTTCCATAGGGTATGTGTGTCTGTTTGTGTACATTGTGTATTTGTCTTTCTTTCTTTCTTTCTTTCTTTCTTTCTTTCTTTCTTTCTTTCTTTCTTTCTTTCTTTCTTTCTTTCTTTCTTTCTTCTTCTTCTTCTTCTTCTTCTTCTTCTTCTTCTTCTTCTTCTTCTTCTTCTTCTTCT
>JAQHUG010000176.1:421833-432392 GCA_028555095.1 Dicrostonyx torquatus
GAGACAGGGTTTCTCTGTGGCTTTGGAGCCTGTCCTGGAACTAGCTCTTGTAGACCAGGCTGGTCTCGAACTCACAAAGATCCGCCTGCCTCTGCCTCCTGAGTGCTGGGATTAAAGGCGTGTGCCATCACCACCCGGCTGCATTTGTATTTCTTTAGACGGGGTCTTGCAATATGGTTCGGTTTGGTCTGATACTGTTATGTAGTCCAGGGTAGGAGTGGTTTTGAACCCACATCAAGTTTCTGCTTCAGCTTCCTAAGTGCTGAGATTGTAGTCGTAAGCCATCCTGCCCAGTCCATGATGCCACACAGAAAAGTACACTCATGATAGACAAGAGAAAATGTCAAAAATTGGTGCCAGGTACTGTGGAAGGAGGATACAAAGGAAGGACACAAGTCGGAAGGGGTATTCGCACCTGACATATGAGAATGCTGGGCATGTAGGCCTCTGCAACATAACTATTCTTACTCATGTATGTTGCAGTATACAAATGGCAGGAAAAGCTTTATCAGTCTTTCAACTAGAGGTATGGTAGGAATCTTATTTGTCTCAGAACAACTTCTATTACCTTCTCTTTGTTCCATAGCAATAGTTATTTCTTGGACTTCCTAGTCTGTTCTATGGACATTTGACACAGTCTCAGAGTTCTTTAAAAGCTTTGTTATTAGCCACAACACAAATTCTCAACTACAAATTGTATTTGCTATGCAGGCATCATTCCAAATGTGTGTTTCTTCCCCCGTTCTCCCCTTAGCTCGAAATAAATTGAAGCTTCTGTCATGGGTAGCAAGTCTGGGGTTAGTGACGTTCCAGACAGCAAGGGGGCAGGTGTGATTTGAAAGTTCTGGAGAACCACAAACTCAGTGAGTGCACGGGATTCCATATATGCTGTGAATGGCAAGCATCGTGGCCACAGCTAATGTGAAGGCTCCATCTGGCATTTTTGGTGTTATGTAAAATGTTATGTCAGCAACAGATGGTCGAGCTAAGCGCTAGGAGATTTTACTTATGCCCAATTATCAGGGCATAAGTGAATCCGAACATTAAACAGTTCACAGATCCTTAAAAATATGCGAGGTGCTAGATTTTCTCCTGCTGAGCTGGTTTTGCCGAGTCACAGTTTCTTGTCTGCCTTTGTGCCCTTTGAACCAACAAACCTGCTCAAATACTCATCTGAGCTCCCAAGATGATTGATTTCCCTACTGTCTCAGCAAATGCTTAGTGCATGTCTTCAGGAAATCAAGAAAGGGTTTATGTGTGTGCACGCGAAACTGTTGCATCTCTGCTCACTTTGTTTTGTCTGACATGACCAAACCAGCATTTAGACCCGATTTCTCCCAGCTGTGGTGGATTTGAGGCTGATTATTTTTTTGCCCTCAATGAACTTCTAGTCTGTTTCCCTTCTCTATATTTAGATAGCAAAAATTACAGATCTTATTTCTGAGTGACTCCTTTCCTTTTTATTGTTTTTTATCGAGCTATATATTTTTCTCTGCTCTGTTCCCTTGCCCCCCTTCTACCCTCCCCCATAATCCCCATACTCCCAGTTTCGTCAGGAGATCTTGTCTTTTTCTACTTCCCATGTAGATTAGACCCATGTATGTCTCTCTTAGGGTCCTCATTGTTGTCTAGGTTCTCTGGGATTGTGATTTGTAGGCTGGTTTTTCATTGCTTCGTGTCTAAAAGCCACTTAAGAGTGAGTATATATGATATTTGTCTTTGTGGTTCTGGATTACCTCACTTAATATGATCTTTTCTAGATCTATCTCCTTTCCTTTATAAATATTTATTTTTATTTATGTGTTTAGCACATATGTGTGGGTGGCCACATGGGGCTAGAAAAGGGCATTTGATGATCTGGAGTTGGAGTTTCTGGTCATTGTGAGCCACTTAACAAGCATGGGTGCTGGAATACAAACTTGGGTCTTCTGTGCTGGGAACCAAACTCTGATCCTCTGGAAGTACTCTCAACTGTTGACTTATCTCTCCCATCCTATGACTGATTTCTTTAAATACATTTGTACTGGATCAGGAATTTTCCGAAGAAGAGACGACCTCGTTACTAAAGCAACAATTACACAACAACAACAACAACAACAACAACAATTCTGGTTTTGGAGTCTTTCAAACCACATTTGTGGGGTGTGTGTGTGTGTGTGTGTGTGTGTAGTTATGTAACCATGGCCCAGACTGGCTTAGAAATGTTTGTTTTGGTGTTCTTTTGCTTTTCTTTAATTTGGCTTGCTTACCACTGCTTCAGATGGAAGCCAGGGCCTTGACTGCTCTAACACGGGGCTATGCCCTCTACCTGTTCAAGCCTGGCTCTACCACTTTAGAGCTGCATGCTTTTCAGAAGCGACCCAATGAAATGCCTGGAGGAGCAGTTCCTGCTTTGGATGGAGTATTCTGTGGGTGGCCCCAGAAGTGCATCAGTTGGCCTTTTACAGAATTTGCTATAGGAGACAAAGGTGTCCCAGTGCTAGCTAGCTACTGGCCCTGCTTCTGGTCCACTGGATTGGGTTGGTACAAAGTCATGCTTTCCCTGAGTGACTACCAACTAAGCATGACACTCAGTTTAGAAATGAATTTAGGTCCATGCTGGGGTATGGGAGACTCCTATAGGAGATTTAAGCAATGACCTCTTGTTAATCTGGCCAAGACAGTTTCAGACAAGAAAACTTGTCTGCATCTGTTGTAAATGGGGGAGAGGTGCGGGTTGTGTTCCCAGCACCCAGCTTCCAGCCCCCAGCCGCTGGCCTGCTCAGCCACTGGTTGCTTGCCCGAAATAACCACATGAGACTGTATACATTTACATACTGCCTTGCCCATTATCACTGGCCTTTTCTTGGCTAGCTCTCACATCTAAACTAACCCATTATAAAAGTCTGTATGTCACCACGAGGTGGGTGACCTACCGGACGGTTCTATGGTACTTCCATCTGCGGCAGGGGCCTCATGGCGACTGCCCTCTCATTTCCTTTCTTCCCAGAACTTCTGTTCTGTCTACTCCGCCCACCTAAGGGCTGACCTATCTTACAAGCCAGGCAGTCTTTATTTAACCAATCAAAGCACAGAAATAAAGACGGACCCTCCTACATGCATCCATCCTCCTCCATCCCTTACTCCCATCATCACAAGTGTCAGACTTGCGTGGAGCCTGGCCTCTAGCTGCCCACTGCTATCACTTTGTCCTGTCTCTCCTGATGGCACTTTGCATTAGCTGGGATCAGCTGGGCTGCTCGTGTTCTGGGCCTCTGAAGTTCTCTGGCTAGTGTCTTCTGAAAGGCAGTTACAGATACATTATGTCATTTCCTCTTTTGAGAGTGACTTTTGTCTTGGCATCTACTTTCCGAAAGCCCTAGACTAAAACACCGAGTGTCTACTAGAATACCTAAGAAAAAGGATAAGCTTAACATAAGTTTGTGTAAAAAGGATTACTCTGTCTCTTTTTTGGCTCGTTCTGATCCCCCAGGGTGGGGGGACTTGGTGTGGGACAATTCTGTATTCTGTCAATTATGTTTTAAATAAATGCTGATTGGCCAGTAGCCAGGCAGGAAGTATAGGTGGGACAACAAGACAGAAAGTAGAGGCGGGTCAAGGAGAACAGAAGAATTCAGGGAAGAAGGAAGCCCATTCCTCTGCAGTCCTGACCAACCACAGAAGAAGCAAGATGTGACTGCCTCGCTGAAAAAGGTACTGAGCCATGTGGCTAACATAGACAAGAATAATGGGTTAATATAAGTTATAAGAGTTATAAGAAGCTTGAGCTAATGGGCCAGTCAGTTTATAGTTAATGTAGACCTCTTTGTGATTCTTTGGGACCTAACAACTGTAGGAACTGGGCATGACAGAAACCCCGACAACAGGGACTATGTTGTTGTACCTGTGTCCTGGGTCTCTTTTGTAATAGAGAGGAATCAAGCAAGCAGCATCAAATGCTGTCTTGAAATCTTAAAAAATAGACAGAGGCAGATTTCCACATGCAGTGCGTTTGCATCCAAAGGCTTTGATAGTCAGGGCTGAGCCTGAATCTGAACAGCCCAGTCTGACTCTGCCAACTGAGATCTGGGTGACCCTAAACATGCTGCTTTTTCTTCATGAGCTTCAGCTGGCTCACAGTTTCTTGTCTGCAAAAGGGGTATGTGGTTGGCAACAATGCTTATAGCTGTGGGAAAAAAAAGACTTAGAATAAGGGTTTAATAAATACAATGTAAATAAAAATTTGCTCCTTTCTGTTTAGTATCAAATTATTTTACATATATGACACCTATAGAAGTTGTCATACTTCACAGATAATTAGTAGGCTTTAACTTTTACTTAATGTAGTAAAATATATGTAAATATAAGTGTGCCGGTTGTCTTTGTTAACGTGACACAAACTGGCATTATCTGAGAAGAGGAAACCTCAATTTAAAAATTGGATCTATCAGATTGCACTGGAGAGTTATCAGTGGGGCATTCTTTTTAATGACTGATGTAGGAGGACCCACCCATTGTGTGGTGTCACTATTGGGCAAGTGGTCCTCTGTTGTATATGAAAGGTAGCTGAGCAAACCAGGGGGAGCAAGCCAGGGAGCAGCATTCCTCGATGGTCTTGGCTTCAGTTCTAACTTCAGGTTCCTATTGTGAGTTCCTACCCTAACTTCCTTCAGTGATGGAGTGTGACCTGGAAGTTATAAGATGAAATAAGCCCTTTCCTCCTCAGTTTGGTTTTGATTAGTTTTATCACAGCAATGGCAACCAAACTAGGACAATATTTAACAAAAAAATCTTTGATTTTAACCACTTTAAGTATATAATTCAGGAATATTGCATAAATGACCACATGTCTGTATTTTTCATCACCCCAAATATTCCATTATTAATCATCATTTTATTCTCTAATAACTATTATATTTTTATCTAGTTGTTTTATTACCCACTATCCCTGCTCATCTGAATTTAAGGGTCATAGATTTTGTCTTTGTATTTTGGATGAGGTACTAAATCTTTTTATGGTGGTAGTGGGAGAATTGGGGCTCAAACCCAGAACTTCAGCATACTAGAAAAGCTCTCTGTCACTGACCAACATCTCTAGCCTCAGGTACTAAGTCTTTGTGTGTGTGTGTGTTTTGAAACATAGTCACACTATTGAGTTCTGGCTGTCCTGAAACTCAAGAAACCTACTTGCCTCTGCCTCCAGAGAATGTTGGAATTAAAAGTATACATCACTATGCGTGGCACTCCAGGTACTAAATTTTAATTGAAATGAAATGAAAAACATAATCAGAGATAGACTCTTTGTTTTAAAAACTTGTTAAACTGCTATACTATATTTACATACATCTGTTCACACGCACATAAAAATAGGCTAGGATTCACATACATGGCTTTTTATTTCTGAGATTGTATGTTCTTGATTAATAATAAAAATTTCAAGTCCTTTCACTTTATAAATTTTAATTTCACTTTTCTTTAGCACTGAGTACAATTCCGTTTTATATATGAACTAAATTTTCATTATTCATTCATATGTAATGGAAAGCTACATTTGTTCCATCTCCTTGCTACAGTGTATAAAGCAGCAATACAGTATAACATGTAGAAAATACAAGAAAGAGTAAATGTTACATGATGAGGAAGGAGTGAATGCAGGTAAAAGACTTTGAGTCATGAAGGAGGATATAAATCTAGTCGTTTTTCTAGTTTTAACAGTCATGGAATTTTTTTTCTTCTTTCATGGTGGATAAGTACATAAAAATATATTTGATAGTGAAAGTGTAAGATTTAATGTGAACCCCCACAGTTTCAGTGTTGGGGAATATTATTTTAAGGTGTGTGACTTTTGTTTATGCTGCATTTGTCTAACTCTGTGAAGCTGTAATTCTTTGCCTGTCTAAAATGCCTGATGGTTCTAATAAAGAGCTGTATGGCCAACAGTGAGGCAGGAGCAAGGATAGGTGAGGCTAGAAGACAGAGAGTATAAATAGAAGGAAAAACAAGGAAAAGGAAGAGCAGTGAGAGAACCAGGGGAGGAGGATGTCAGGGGCCAGCCACCCAGTTACCCAGCCAGCCATGGCATAAGAGTGAAAGTTATCCAGAAGAAAAGGAAAAGGCCCAAAGGCAAAATGCTGTGGGATAATGCTCTTGTAAGCTGTAAAGATTTGTCACTCATACTGGTTTAGCAAAATGTTGATTAGCCCGTAACCAGGCAGGAAGTATCGGTGGGGTGACCAGACTAAGAGAATTCTGGAAAGAGGAAAGGCAGACACAGTCATCAGCCAGAGGCAGAGTAATAAGCAAGATGGGAATTCCTTACTGAGAAAAGGTACCAAGCCACATGACTAAACATAGACAAGAATTATGGGTTAATTTGAGTTGTAAGAGCTAGTTAATAATAATAGGCCAAAGAGTTTATAATTAACATAAGCTTCTGTGTGTTTGTTGGGGACTGAACGGCTTTGGAACTGGGCAGGAAAGAAACTTCCATCTACACAAAAGGTAGTCAGTATAATTTAAGAAAAGCTGTCAAGAAACAAGCTGAGCTAAGGTTGAGTATTGCTAACTAAGAATAAGTCTTCATGTGCGATTTATATGGGAACTGGTTGTGGGGCCCCCAAAATAGTAAAATAACCAACATAGCACTTCAGAATTCTAATTAAGATGTATAGACTTGGGACCTGGTTAATTCAAGTGTGTGATTTTTATTACAAGTTCTTTGTAGTGAAGTTTTAATTATAAAATCTTGAATGTTTGGTTGGTATTACCATCTCCCCTTTTTTGTTTTGTAATAAAACTTGAAAATTAAAAAAGAGAAGATTATTCAATTTAAGTTGCAAGATGACTCTTTACTCATTTCTGTGTGCCATCTGTCAGTTTCCTACTCTACAGCAGTTTCTAAAGACTACAGTATGTGATGGGTGACATATATAAAATACCAGATGTAGGTCAACAGAAGATCTATGAAAGGGAGCAAGAGAACACCACAAAGACCCCTTTTCATCTCAGACTTAGAAGTTTTGTCACAGAGGTCTTTCCTAGATTTGACTTTGTTCTTAGTCAAGTGAAGTGAACTGGCTGGTAACATTTTGAGGAGAAATGTGTGTGCCTTTCTAAATTAAAGAAGGCTAGACATGGCCTTTCAGGCTATTTTCCTTTGTTTTGCAGAAGCCTTTTATTTAGTGTAGTGTAGTATGCTTTGGTTTCTTGTGCTTTTGGTGCTATATCAAAAATATTACTACCAGTATCAGAGTTACATAATTTTTTTCTTTCTGTGTTTTCTTCTAGGAAATCTTTTATATCTAATCATACATTTAAGTCTTTAATCCATTTAAAGTTATGTTTTGTTTATGGTATATGGGTCCGAAAAGTCATTCTTTTGCTCGTACACATCTAATTTCCCCAACACCATTTATTGAAGACTGTCCCTTATCCAATGTGTATTCTTGGCACCTTTGTGTCAAAGTCTGGCTGACTATGCATAGGTGTATTTCTAGGTTCTCTTTTCTATTCCATTAATCTATGCTTGTTTCTGGAATGGCAAAGTACCTCAGCAATGTCTGCACCTCCTTGTTCACTGAAGTATTATTGATAACAAAAATAAATCTTCATTAATATATAAATGTATGAAGAAAACATGGCACACACATATTACTCACAGTAGATGTTATTCAACCATAATAATGAAATACTTCTATGCATGAGAATATAGATGAATCTTGATGACATTATTGTAAATGAAATAAACTAGATAGACATACATACTATATGATCACACTTTCATCCAGAATCTAGAAGCAGTTTAATTCATAGAAATAGAAGCAGACAGTAGAATGGTGGTTGCCAGGGGCTAGGAGATAGGAAAAATGGGAAATTTTGGTCAAAAGGTTTACATTTTCAGCTATCAGATGAAAAGCACAGCGACTACAGTAATAACACAGTCTTGTTTACTTGAAATTTTCTGAGAGTGGATCTTAAGTGCCCTCGCCGTGTACAAATGCCGTTTCACACTATATACAAATACCAAATAAATCATCACTGAATACCTTGCATGCTTATGTTTGTCAGTTATGCTCACTTTAGTAAAGCTAGAAAAAAAATCCCCAAATCACTTCAAAATTAAAGTATAGAAATGCCCACCTGGGAAAGATCAGCAGTATCTAATAAGGTACATGCTAGAGATTAGAGTGTTTGTGCATGAGCTCAGATTCCAGACCTGACAAAGGTATCTTAGAGTCAGCAGTGAGGAAAGTCACTATGCTGAGTCTATTGGAGTTCAGTAAGTCGGAATCAACTATGTCAGTGGCATGTCACAAACTATAGCTTGATTTTGAGATATCAGCAACAAGATAAAGATTGAAAACAGGATTGCTGGATCATGGTACTACTGACATTTGAAGCCAGTGGGAGCTGTCCTGAATATGGAAGGAAGTTAGGTCTCTATCCACCAGATGCCAGAGTCTGCTTCACCGCCAGTGACTACGAAAAATCTCTCCAGAAATTGTGAAATATCCTCTGGGGAGGGGAAATTGGTATTACTTTTGAACGTGGAGATACTGTTTTTGCAGGTGTTTCTTCTGAAGCTTTTTTGTTTGGCTTTCCGCACCAGGATAAGGAAATGAGAAGAATGCTATTCATGCTCTGTTCTCTCACATCCTTCCTTCTTTTCATTCATACCTGCTACGTGGTCTTTTAAACATGTTTTCTTCCTTTTCAGAGATAAGTAATACCTCGTTGAATTGATTTAGGCTTATAGTTTATTCTCCTATGGCACCAACTCAATAAATCTATGTATTTTCACAGCAAACAGAAATGTCGCGTGGCAAGTGGATGATACTAGCTAGACTTCATTTTATAAAGCATTCCAAGGGGTTTTACTTTATCACCAAAGACATTGTAAATATCATGAAAGTTATGAAAGCACATTCATTACTTTTTCAAGAAAACGACTACTGCGTCTTTGACTTTTTGTTTTTCTGAGGACTCTATATGGCTTGAGGGAGAAGCAGATTTCCTGAGGGGAGCATTCTCCATGACTAAGCCCACCAGGATGCTATAAGCTTCATTAGTGTTTAGAAAATATTTTTGAAATGAAAAACACAGTTATCTCAAGCCACTGTCATGAAGTGGTACTTTCAAAACCTCACCCAAAATATTAGCATCTGTCTTAACTAGGCCCAAGGGAGAAATGAGAAGTACCAAATGGTGACAGGAGATGATGAAGGTCTTTATAAGACTGGAAGGGCTTGGTTATCCTGTTGTTGCTCCGTGTTTTGGAGGTCTTGCAGCTTTGGGTCTGCAGAACTGGTCCTTTCATGTGCTCCAGCAGATCACAGATGGGGTGGATACTGGGGTGGGTCAACCCCTAACCCTGCTTCTGGGCTTGGGTGGTTGCAGGGTTGGTCACCCCACCAGCTCACCCTTGTCATCACCATCAGGGTGAGCTCTCCTGCATTGACCCGGCAGGTTGAGCGAGGAGCGGAGCCAGTTCTCCTGCTTTCATGTCCTTAGGGCTGAACCTCCCACATCTACACTTTCAGGCTTAGCTTTTGTGTGTTGTTGCCCAGGCTTGGGGTAAGGGCCACTCTCCTGAGTGCTGCAGCTGGTGAAGGGCTTCACCAGTCCTCCTACCTGCCTCAGGCATTGATGAGCAGCGATGGGAGGGGCATGTCTTCCCTGCCCATGCCACCATAGGACAGATGAATAATGGGGACAGATCTCCCATGTTCACAATTGGCTCACCCACACCACTGCCAATAGGATTGGCTCTATTGTGCTGACTGGGCAAGGTGCAGGGTCTGTTCTCCTGAGTGCTGCAGCTGGAAGGGGCCAGGGCCGGTCTCCTGTTCTTATGGGCCAGCGTTCCCCACAGAAGGGCAGTGTTTTTAAAGCTTTGGCCAAGTGTGTGCGGTGCAGTCTTGCCTTCCAGAGTAGCCTAACGGCTGATTCTTCATGTAGGTAAATAATGAAAAATGCTTCTGTTTGTTATGTTC
The DNA here is from genome assembly GCA_028555095.1 of Dicrostonyx torquatus. Classification (NCBI taxonomy): domain Eukaryota; kingdom Metazoa; phylum Chordata; class Mammalia; order Rodentia; family Cricetidae; genus Dicrostonyx; species Dicrostonyx torquatus. The sequence goes on from JAQHUG010000176.1 coordinate 431,805, forward strand.
CAGGTACTACCACGACAAGAAATCAATACAGACTCACATCCGGGATGAGAATCAGGAGACAGAGTTACTCAGCAGGTGACGGCACATCTGCTAAGACGTTTAGCCTGTGAGGAGGGGACTGGCTAAGAAGTTAGAGATCTTCCTCAGAGTCATAGAAAGGAAGGCAAGAATGAGTCACCTATTTATTGACATAGATTATGGGAGAGTGGCCATATTTCTGGCCAGATGTGTTATTCCAAGTGATTATGAGATATATCATCCAAAACAAGTCATTCTTGAGAATGGAAACTAGTAGCAGTTATGCTGGGATAATAAGGCGGGTCTCTCCCAGGAACACAGTGATAAAGTGACCACTGCAGTTGTAACCAGGTGCTGGGAAAAGAATCCACGAGAGACACAACTGCAGCAAGTACTCTTACCCACTGGGCCATCTCTCAAGATCCTTGGTTTGCCTAGTTTATGAACTTCAAGTACTTTTTAAAAAATACCTGTCCAAAATGACTCCCTTAATGTAGATATCTTATTCCCTTCTCCAATATCTACCCTTCCTCTATCTCCACCCTCCACCACCCCCAGGCTCTCCCCCAG
>JAQHUG010000176.1:433218-474133 GCA_028555095.1 Dicrostonyx torquatus
GGACTGACTGAGAAGCCAATGATAATGGCACAGGGACCTACCTATCTCTTCTGCATGTATTGGCTTTTCGGGAACCTATTCTATATGGATGAATACCTTCTTAGACCGAGATGGAGAGGGGAGGGTCTTGGGCTTTCCACAGGGCAGGGTATCCTGCCCCATTTTAAGAAAGCAGGGGGAGGGTTGTAGGGTAGGGGGGAGCGGGGGGGGCTGGGACAAGGGGAGTAAATGTAAATTTTTCTTTTTAAATTTATATAAAAAAACAAAAAAAATACCTGTCCAAAGCTGTGGTATCCCCTTCTATAACTCATGTCAGTAAGTGAATGTAGACTCCTTGTCTTTCTGCTCATGATTTTTTTCTAAAAGAAGTTACACACAAGCCCCTGACAGTAGACCCCAAATCATACATCAATGCTACAAAAGTCTGGGGAACAGGAATTTTAGCTTTCTGGCTATCATTCACTGGGAAAGCTCATTGATGAGTCAATCTTTGATGATACAAACTGTAGAAATTATTCATTTGCCTCACCAAATATTTATTGAGTGCCTGCTCAATTCATGCAGGAGGTGAGAGCATCTTGTCAAAAGCTTTAAGATATTAAATTCATTAATTGGCTTTCACTGTCTTTATCCTCATCTACTTTGAATGTTTAACCCATTTATCTCTATTTTGCCATATAATTATACTCTATCCATCTTAACTTCATGGATTTTTCTATGACTTGGAACATGTCATATTGAAACTCATTTTAGTATGTAATTAGTACATACCAATAAAAAGCATTTTTACTTTTTTGAGAATTTCTTAACTACATACACTGTGTTTTTTTTTTATCAAAAATACTCTCCATTCTCTCCCTTCTAGTGTCCCCCTTGCTCCCCACCACTCTTCCCTTCCAACTTCATGTGCTCTCTCCTTTAGAAAAAAAAATCCACTGGTTCCATTTACTGTTGCCTGTATGTGCATGTAAGTATACATACATGGAGCACCAGTATCTTTCCAGGGGCATCCCTGAAGACAACTTACTCACCCCTCCTAGAAGCCATCAATTGTCAGCATCTTTTCAAGTAGGAGCAGGATTTCATGAGTCCCTCACCCATTCATACTAGGATTTTGGTTGGCTTGATCTTCCACTGATACTGGACAAGCATAGTTCCTATATGTTCATGTGTGCCAAAGTCCTGCCACGTCCATCAAATAATATTTTGCTTCAAATATCCACTACTTCTTTCTTCCCCCTCTTCCACGATGATCCCTAAACTTTGGACAATGGGATGTGATGCAGATGTCCCACTTGGAGGTGAGCATGCCACAGCCTATCATTCTCTGCATGTTACATGTTGGCCTTTTGGGAGTCTTTGTATCACTTATTATCTACAGCAAAAAGAAGCTTCTCTGATAAGGGAGGAAATATGCACTAATCAATGGGTATAAAGATAAGAAATAAGGAGCAGTTTAATACTGTATACATTTGGTAGAATGATGGTTTTAGGTTCATTCATAGGGTCTGTGAGCTCTTGGCCAGATTTACAGTACCCAGCATGTAATTTCGCCTGTGGATCAGACCTTAAATCTAATCAGAAAGTGACTGGCTACTTGTCATATTCTTGCCACTATTTCACCAGGGGGAATATCTTGCCAGGCCACTTGTTGTAGCCTGCTGGGGCTACAGCTGACTAATGACATATTTTTGATGGTTTAAAATGTAGAACAGTGACTTAATATTTTGATGAATGACAGTAGTATGTCCTAGAAGAATGGCAGGACCAGAGAGAATAAAAGCTCATGAGGATCCTACCTGGTGGAGTTAGAATCTAGACTGCTCTATTTGTCCTCAGTAAAGATTTGAGCACTGAGACGCACGTGCTCTTTGAGCACCCTATAAATATGTAAATAGTTATCTGAAATCAAGTTTTGATGAATGAATGGGCTATATATTCAAACTTGTACACTCCCTGAAATCTTATTAGATACACACAAAATTATTTTGGCACCAAGCAATGTAACTGTCCTCAATGATCTTAATATTGAAGATCAGATTAACTATACTGTGGTAAATTCACATCATTCACCCAGTCACTAAAAATGCTCCACCAGCAATGTTTCTAGGCTCACTGTGCTCTCTTAAAGAAAAAGAAAACATAAAAATTATGTGCCAGGAATGCTCTATAAAAGTGCTGTCCCAGTTTCTTGCCTGTAACAATTACTACAGGACATTTCAATTCCACCTGGACACTTAGAATTTAATCACAGTTCAAGAGTATCCCTCATTACTTGGCCTGAAAAATCATGCTTAATACTGGAGAATCAACCAAGCCAATGAGCCCTGATGTAATCAATCCCTCAACATTCACAGGTTTTTCCCAAGTTTTCTGGCTATCTAAATTGTAAAAAAAATCATGTGTGCTGCTAAGTTTTATGTCAACTTGACACAGGCTATAGTTCTTTGGGAAGAGGGAACCTCAACTGAGAAAATGCTTCCACAAGATTAGCCTGTAGGCAAGCCAGCAGTGAATTTTCATGATTGATGACTGATTTAAAGGGCCCAGCCCACTGTGACTAGTACACACCTGGGCTGGTGGCCCTGGGTGCTCTAAGAAGGAAGGCTGAATGAGCCATGAGGAGCAAAGCAGTAAGCAGTACTTTCCCATGAAGCTTTAGCCTTCAGGTTCCTGTCCTGTTGGAGTTCCTGCCCTGACCTCCTCAGTGATGGACTGTTACCTGGAACTGTAAGCTGAAATAAGCCCTTTCCTCCTCAAGTTGCTTTTTGGTCATAGTGTTCTTTTCTCAGCAATAGAAATGTTATCTAAGGCATCGTGCTTACCAGATTTGATAAGTATTCTATGAGCATCTGAAAGACATACATGGTGAAAGGAAAAGTTAGAGGTACCATGACTGCTCAACAAATACAGGCAAAGATCAGTTGTCCTGCCCTGTGATTTAGGATTTCATTAGCAATTACCCAGTTATGGGTAATGTATCCTTAAATGTCACTTAGGAGAACCATGAAGTCTTGACAAACCTCTTGAGAAATACCCAGGAAAGCCTATTATGGATGTCTCATGGCATATGTCCATATCAAAATTGTTGAGGTCATCATTTCATTTCAGAACTCTTCTACCCTGCATGGATACTTATAGATAATCCTTTAAGAAAAGTTTTAGTATCATCAGAGGATACCTATAAGAATGCTACTGCCAGGAAAAAAATGATGGAAACAAAAAAAAATACATGGAACCTTTCTTTTGCCTCTATCTTGAAAACATTAAATTCATATACTGTCATTAAACATATAATCAAATTTCATGTTCTCATATAGTATCATGGAGACCAGAGTGTATTAAATATATCCGTGTTGAAATATATAAACATAAGATTTCCAAAATATTTCTAAATCATACCTGAAAATATGATGGTCTCTACGGAATGAATGTGGCCCAAGCTCATACCTGTATGCTAGCTATGACAGTAAAAGGATCCTCACAAAGAAAACCCACATCATCCTTTTAGACACACCTTCCTCGTCTATGTAGATACTGAAGACCAAGTCATCCGTATTGTTGGTATGACCACTGTATGACACACATAGTTATGGATGATATTCTGTCCAAAATAGTTCAGGGATAACTGAATCATCATGTTTTACTTAGAACCATGTGTAAGAAAATATATCATATATCATATATATATATATATAGGTTGATATAAATATAATATATAGGCTGATATAGAAGAGTTGCAATTTCATAGCCTGACTTTTCTGCAGAGGGACTTCATACCTGGCCTGGATAACACAAAGGGACCATCCCTTAAAAATTAGGTTCAACTCTCACTACTAAATAAATAATAAAAAGAAAAAAGAAAAGAAAACCCATATAAATGTATTTCAGGCCCAGTGCTTGGCTGTGGATCTCTGTATCTGCTTTCATCAGTTACTGAATGAACGCTCTCTGATGACAATTAGGATAATCACCAATCTGATTACAGGGGAAGGCCAGTTCAGGCACCCTCTGCACAGGAGTCTTAGCTGGGATCATCCTTGTGGATTTCTGGGAGTTTCCCTGTACCAGGTTTCTCCCTAACACCAAAATGGACCTCCAACAAGATATCTCTTTCATTATTCACCCTTCTGTTCCACTCCCAACCCACCCAATCTGACCTCTCATCTTCCCATACCTCCATACTACTCCTCAGCCCCCAGTTTACCCAGGAGATCTCTTCTATTTCTGCTTCCCAGGGAAAACCATGCATCCCTCTTTGGGCCCTCCTTGCTACCTACCTTCTTTAGGGCTGTGGATTATAGCCTGGTTATTTATATCCTTTATTTTACAGCAAATATCCACTTATAATACTCGCTTATAAGTGAGTACATACCATGTTTGTCTTTCTCACGCAGGATGATTTTTTTCTAGTTCCTTTCATGATATCATTGTTTTTTTACAGCTGAGATATATTACATTGTGTAAATGTACCACATTTTATTTACCCATTCTTCAGTTGAGAAGCATCTAGATTGTTTCCAGGTTCTAGCTATTACGAATAAAGCTGCTATGAACATAGTTGATCAAGTGTCCTTGTGGTATGATTACGCATCTTTTGGGTATATGCCCACAAGTGATATTGCTGGGTCCTGAAGTAGGTTGATTCACAATTTTCTGAGAAACCATGATATTGATTTCCAAAGTGACTGTTCAAGTTTGCACTCACACCAAAAGTGCACGAGTGTTCCCCTTACTCCACATCCTCTCCAGCTTAAGATGTCATCAGTGTTTTTATCTTAGCCATTCTGACAGCTGTAACATCATATCTCAGAGTCATTTTGATTTGCATTTCCCTGATGGCTAAGGATGTTGAACAATTCTTTAAGTGTATCACAACCATTTGAGATTCTCCTGATGAAAATTCTGTTTAAATCTGTACCCCATATTTTAATTGGATTATTTGGTATTTTTATGTCTAGTTTCTTGACTTGTTTATATATTTTGGAGATCAGTCCTCTGTCTGATGTGGGGTTGATGAAGATCTTTTCCCATTCTGTAGGCTGCCATTTTGTCTTATTGACAGTGTCCTTTACCTTACAGAAGCTTTACAGTTTCAGTCCTGTTGAAGAGAAGAAGAATTATAGGAGTCAAGGAGCTCAAGGCCATGACAGGAGAACCCACAGACTCAGCTGACCTGAGCTCATAGGAGCTCACCAACTCTGCATCAATGGCTAAGGAGCCTGCATAAGGATCTAGGCCCTATGCATGCTGTGACAATTGTGTTGATTGGTCTGTTTTGTGGGACTCCTAGCATTGGGATTAGGACCTGTCCCTGGTGCTTGAGCTGACTTTTGGGAACCCATTACCTATGATGGGTTGTCTCACCCAAAGTTGATGCAGGGGGAGGAGCTTGGTTCTGCCTCAACTTGAGAATTAACCTTACTCTCATGGGATATCTGGCCACTTTCTGAATGGAGATGGAGAAGTGGATGGAGAGGGGTAGAAGGGGGATGAGGGAGGGAATAGGAGGAGAAGAGGAAGGTGGAACTGTGGTTGGTATGTAAAATAAAAAATTAATAAAAAAGAAAAAAAGGTGTTTTAGGATACAGATTATCCTTATATCTTTGTGCAAACACTGTTAAAGAACACAACTGAGCTGAGTCTTGGGTGCATATATTGTCAAGCAAATCCATTCTTTCTTGATAGGGAATATGCTAGGTTTACAAGCAGGCTAAAAGTTAAGACTTACCAACATTCCTCAGGTTCAGCATGTTTTTTTCTTTATCTTATAAAGTATGTAAAATCTTTGTGGTTGCTTGAATAGAAATGCCACCCCCCCATAGACTCATGTGTTTGAATACTTGGCCCATAGAGCAAAAGGAAGTGTGACATTGTTGGAGGAAGTATGTCACTGGGGATGGGCTTTCAGGTCTCAAATTATCAAGCCAGGCCCAGTGTGGCTCACTTCTCTTCCTGCTGCCTAAGGATCCAGATGTAGAACTCTCAGCTACATCAATAAGGTCATGCCTCCATGTCTGCCTATACATAGCCATGCTCCCCACCATGGTGATAATGGACTGAACCTCTGAAACTGTAAGCCAGCCCTGCTGACAGAGGTTGTGTGATTATTTCAGGAGTCTGGGAGGCCAGGAAATGAACAAGTAGCCTCCTATAACACAGTCCCAAGTTTTTCTTTATAAGAGTCATGCTGTATCTTCAGAGAAATAAAATCCTAAGACAGAAGTTGGTACCAGAGACTGGAGTGTTGATGTGATATGCCTGACTATGCATTTGTTTGAAGGAATGTGGACTTTGGGACTTTGAATTTGAAAAGCAGTAGGATGCTTTAAGTGAGGCTTACTAGTTCATACTTGTAGGGGCATGGAAGACAGTGGTGCTGAGGATGATTTGAATATGGAGGCCTGGCTCAAGAGATTTCAGAGAAAAGGAATATTTATATGTGGCTTAGAGACTGTTGTGATATTTTGGTGAAGAAAGTGGCTGTTTTTTGCCGTTGTCCAAAGAGTCTGTCTGATGTTAAAGTAAAGAGATTTGGATTAATTCCATTGGCAGAGGAAATTTCAAACCAACCTAGTATTGACTCTGTCACTCTTATGAAGATCTATAATGGAATGATGTACAAGGAAAAGTAAAGAATGTACAGTTCAAGGAGAAAGGGGGCACCAGGAAGCAGATTAAAGAAAAGACTTTAACTGGAAGAAAGGGAGTGGTGACCTCAGGGCAAGACTCCACTGGGTGAAGCTTCCAACTTGTGAAAAAAAATTAAAGAAAAGCTTAGAGCAAGGTATGGTGGTACATGCCTTTAGTCCTAGAACTCTGGAGGCAGAAACAGGAGGATCTCTAAGTTCAAGACCAGGCTGGTCTACAGAGAAAGTTCCAGGACTGCCAAGCTTAGGTGGTGAAGGAAACCATCAAAAACAGAAAGCCGGTAAAGACGTATTTGAAAACAGTTGCCCCAGCAAGTAGCAGAGTTTGGCAGATTCAGCCATGTGGTTCTGATTTTAGAGTCAAGAATAGAAGAGAATATGGAATCTCCCTCTATGGTCAAGGAAAGCTTCTGAGGCCATGCATGTGTCAGGGGTACCCCTAAATGGAGGCCTACAGAGGCACTGTGTGAAGCTGTGACAGTGAAGTCTGAATTGTTTTGGAGACCGCAAGATGTTAGAGATGCCAGTGTTGTGTGATAGCTGTTGAGAAAAGCTGCTAACGGGGAATGGAACCAGCCCAACAGAATGATCTGTGTTGCTGTCAACAAAGATGAAAGTAGTTGAAAGATCTGAAAACCTCTTTGACATTAGACATGGAGATCACAAGTTGGGAGTTTGCCCAGCTGGTTTTTGGTCCCGATTTGGTCCAGTATTTCCTCACTATGCTCCCTTTCCTACCTTTTGGAATGGTATTGTATGTTCTGCACCATTGTGTGTTGGAAGTATGTGATCTGCTTTTTGATTTTGATTTTAGAGGGGATTACAGTTAAGAGATTACCATGGGTCTCAGGAGTCTTTTCTTTTTTTACAGGGTTGAGACTATTATAGACTACATGGACTTTTAAAGCTTAATGCATTTCTGATTATGTTGTGGCTATAAACCTATGAAGGTCAGAAAATGAAATGTGGTGGTTTGAATATGAATGGCCCCCATAGACTTATGTGTTTAAATACTTGGCCCATAGTGGGTGTCTATTAGGAGATGTGGCTTTGTTGATGTAGGTGTGTCCTTGTTGGAGACAGTTTCTTACTGGGGGTGGGTTTTCAGGTCTCAAATGCTCAAGCCAGGCCTACTGTAGCTCACTGTCTCTTTTTGCTGCCTGCCAGTCCAGATGTAGAATCTCAGCTCCTTCTCTAATATCATGTATGCCTTCATGTCATCATGCTTCCTGCCACGACAATAATGGACTAAACTTCTGAACTATAAGCCAGCTCCAATTAAATATTTTCCCTTATGAGAGTTGCCATGGTCATGGTATCTCTTCCCAGCAAGAGAAACTCTAAGACACTGTTCTTCATTAGAATTTCTAAGGGCAACAACATTTCTGAGTACCTGCCACAAAATCAGTAGAGACACCGTCAGTACTCACTGAATCATAGAATTAGATATCCTGTCTCAAATATTTACATTTATCTTAATATCATCATTTCCCCTTGATGATCTTTAATAACATACTGTAATGTCTTGACTTGTCCCTGAAAAGACACCTGAAAAACATGGCAGTAGCAACAACTCCTCAGTGACTTCAATGTAGAAGATCAGAATGTTTTTACTGTATTTTAACTATCATTGTCCCTTACTATATAGATGAAGTCCAGGGGTCCTGAGTCTCACTCATACCAGTAACCTGGCTATCACTAATGTTTCACATAGTGACATTATCCATCTCACTATGATGCTTTGACCTGCCTCAGAATAACATGGCATACAAATATTCTATAGTATACATTATTTCCCAGTCATCACATCATTCCATGATACTTGGATTTTTATAGAATTCCAGAGATAAAAAGCTTTCTTATGAAAGGAGATCATGTAAAAAGATTTTAGCAAAAACTCCGTTGCCAATATCAATATGACAGTACTATGATCTAGGTCACTGTTTACACATCTAACACTCCATGTGAAGTAAACATTACTGTTAATGATGATAGAAGCATATAAGGCTTAGTAAGGTTGTTATGGACATATTTGTGTTTTGACAACTTACCTGTGACAAAGAATGTTTGTGTGACCACAGTCCATACTGCCATGAAGTACCCTATGAACATTATTTGGAACACTTGTTTATGTTCTGCCAATACATATATGTTAACACAGTCTTGGAGGTGTCACTTCGATTCTCTTGAAAGAAATAAAGGGAAAACTCATGAAAATGTCTGTCAAAATATAGTTTTCCTCCACTAGTACTTCTGTCCATCTGAACATGAGAACCTGCTTGTTGGGGTTTATGTCCTGCCCAGTTCCCACAGCTGGTAAGCCCTCAAAGAAAATCACACAGAGAGTCTATATTAATGATAAACTGATTGGCTCATTAGCTCAGGCTTCTTATTAACTCTTATAACATATATTACCCCATTATTCTAGCATATGTTAGCCACATGGCTTGGTACCTTTTTCAGCAGGGCAGATCACATCTTCTTTCTTCCGTGTCTGGGCAGGACTGCAGTAAGAGCTTCCTTCTTCCAAGAATACTCCTGTTCTCATTGCCCTGCCTCTACTTCCTGTCTGGTTGTCCTGCCTGTATTTCCTGCCTGGCTACTGGCCAATCAGCGTTTATTTAAAACATAGTTGGCAGAATACAGAATTGCCCCCCACCACCCATCCCTTGCCAATAATGATTATTTATGGATACTACAATGTTACTAGAATATTCAGAATGTTTCTTATTTTTGTAATGTAAGAACATCTAAAATTTATTGACCAGAAATCTCAAAACACACTATTCTTCTCATTGCTCTGGCTAATCAATAACAGTGTCAAAACACAATGATACAATCAATCTTTCCACATTCACAATTTCAACATAAATGTTCTGGTCATATAAACTGACAAACTCTTGTTCATAAGAGTTTTGAAGCACTCCATTATTTCTGACCTTGGCACCTGGTGATGCTTATTAATAGTGTTGGGGGCACCACCACCATTACTTACCTATGAAAGTGAAAATAAGATGTCCTGTGTCATGATTGTGATTCACTAGCAATTATTCAAATATGAAAAATAAAACTCAAAGATTGCTTTCTGGCACTCTGAGTTCTAATCCTGTCTCAAGAAACACATTGAAGACAATCCATTAGGTACATGCTTTGTATTAAAAGTCCCAAGATCAGTGAATCATTAGAAATACATCTCTACTACCTGGATATCTGTAGATGGTCATGAGCACAGCTTGTAAGGGCACTCTCAATCTCCTTAGAGGATAACTGTAAAAAAAAAAATCTACCATTAATATCAAAGTGTTTCATACAACCAAAACTACAGGGAACCTCATTTTTTGTTAGTTAATTTTGTATTAATTAAATTTATTCATTTATTTTACATCCCTACCACAATTTCCCCTTCCTCCTTTCCTCCCAACCCCTTCCCCTATCTCCCCCAAACCGTACAATCCACTCCTCCTCTGTTTCTGTTCAGAAAGGGACGGGTCTTCCATGGATGTCAATAAAGAATGGTATGTCAAGTTGAAGTAGAACTAAGCTCCTCCTCTTGTATTAAAGCTAGGCAAGGCAATTCAGTATGAAGAATAGGTTCCAAAAAGCCAGCCAAAGTATTGGGGACATTCCCTGCTTCCCACAAGTAGACTAAGCTACACAACTGTCATATATATGAAGAGGGCCAAAGTTGGTTCCAGGCAGTCCAGACTCAGTGAGTTCCTGTGTACTCAGGGTAGTTGTTTCTGTGGTTTCCTTGTGATGTCCTTGACCCCCCTGGCTCATACAATCTTTCCTCCCTCTCTTCAGCAGGATTCCCCAAGCTCAGCTGTGGGTCTCTGAATCTATTTTAATCAGTTATTGGAGAAGGAGCTCTGATGACAATTGGGGTAGTCACCAATCTATGAGTAGATAAGAATATGTTTAGACATCATTGACATTTTTTTGTCCAATTGTGGTTGGTTCTATTCTAGGTCTCTGGGCCAGCCAGTCTCAGTTTCCTCGCATTCTAGGAAGTGTCAGGAGTGGGCTCACTCTCATTGTATGGGTCTAAGTTTGGCCACTCCCACAATCTCCACACCTCCCTTACCCCCTCAGCATCTCCCACAGGCAGCACAGACTGTAGATCAAAGGTTGTGTGATGGGGCTGACATACCAATCACTCCATTGAAGTTCCACCTGGCCACAGGAGATGGTCACTTCAGGCTATGACTCTACCATTGCTATGAGTCTTAGCTGGAGTCATTCTTGTAGATTCCTGGGAATTTCCCTTGTACCAGCTTTCTACCTGACCTTGAAAAGCCCCCCATTTCCAGTCATCTCTTTCAGTACTCTTCCCTTCCATTCACCCCCAACCTGATCACTCATGTTCCTATCTCCACCCATCCCAAGTCCTCCAAGGAGATCTCTTCTATTTCCCATCCCTGGGAGATCCAACCATCCCCCATTGGGTCCTCCGTGTTGCCTAGCCTCTCTGGGACTGTGGATTGTAGCATGGTTACACTTTACAGCTAATATCCATAAGTTATAAGTGAGTACATAACATGTTTGTCTTTCTGTGTCTGGTTTACCTCACTCAGGATTATTTTTTCTAGTTACATCTATTTGCCTTAAAAATTCTTTATGTCACTGTTTTTAACAGCTGAGTAATACTCCTTTGTGTAAATGTACCACATTTTCTTTATCTATTCTTTGATTGAGGGACATCTAGGTTGTTTCCAGGTTCTGCCTATTACAAATAAAGCTGCTACAAACATAGTTGAGCAAGTGTACTTGTGGTATGATTGTGTATATGGGTATATGCCCATGAGTAATATAGCTGGGTCATGAGATAGATTGATTCTCAATTTTATGAGAAACTTCCATATTGATTTCCAAAGTAGTGGCACAAGTTTGCACTCTTACTAAAAGTGGAGGAGTGTTTCCTTTGTTCCACATCTTCTCCAGATAAGGTGTCATTTGTGGTTTTGATCTTAGCCATTCTGACATGTGTAAGATGGTATTTCAGAGTCCTTTTGATTTGCATTTCCTTGATGGCTAAGGATGTTGAACACTTCCTTAAGTGTATCTTGATCATCTGTGATTTCACTATTGAGAATTCTCTGTAACCCATTTTTAAAAATTGGATTATTTGGGTTTTTGATGTCTCATTTATTTAGTTCTTTATATATTTTAGAGATAAACACTCTGTCAGATGTGGGGATGCTGAAGATCTTTTCCCATTTAGTAGGCTGCCATTTTGTACTACAGGGAATATTATGATTGCTTCTACCACGATGAACATTAAATACACATAGCTTATTAATAAGCAGACAGTATAAGGAAATATATGCAGATAATTAAAGAGATAGGAACACTTAAAAAGTACACAACAAAATGTTGAAGAAACATCAAATTCCCTTAGTAATTTATGCAATGTATCTGAAAACAATAAACACACAAACAGAATATCTGTACAAAAACATGGCAGTATCATATTAAACATATCTATGCATCTATCTGGATACTAAAATTCAGGTAATCTGCACTATAGAATGACTACAGGATCACTTATCCAGTTAGGAGCAACATGCAATTAAATAATTTCAGCAATCACAAAGTTCTCCTTAAAAGAATCTGTAAAAAAGTATCAGAGGACCTAGTGGCACAGGTCTGTAACACCAGAATCTACAGAGGTTGAATCAGGAAAACCAAAGTTTAATTGTGGGCTACAAAGTAAGTTCAACAACAGCTTGGGCAATATGGTGATATCTTGTCTTAAAACATAATGAAGGGCTACAATTATAGTTCAGGGATATGGTCCTTTCCTAGCATGGGTGAGACCTGTACACTAACCAAACCCCATTCTCAACCAAAAGGAAAAAGAAAACATGCACAAATATGTTTTAATGTATGATTTGTTTCCCAGGACTAATACCACTGTTGAAGAACATATCAATTCTACCTGGATACATTATAAATTTCTTCTTTTTTACATTAGCACACATGCTATGAGTTTTCATTCTTGCATTTTCTCATAATTAATTATAATACATTTAACTCCTCAATGTATACAAGTTAAACACAGATTTTTTTCTCTACCACAATAAAAGTATATAATTATGATTACTAAAATTGATGACAATTCCCTCACTGTTTATATTGGCAGAGCCCCAAAGCCCCCTATTCTAACAACAAACTCAACATAGTAGTAAGAAGGTTAAAGGGCTTCATCATTACTTACATGTATAATGACTTCACTGTGGTACAGCCACTTTATAACTTATTATAAAGGCTTGTCCACAACGTGTTTAAGATGATCGTGTTCTTTTGAATAGACCAAGGCAACTAAAGTTATACAAAAACTTGTGTCAGGATACAGTTAATCTTTACCAGGATGTCTGCCCATTCTCATGACACATCAACTTAACTTGGAAATGTGGATGACTTCTGACTTAATTGTAGTTCAGGAACATCCATTCTTTCTTGGCCTGAAACATCAAAACAAACTATGCTCACTACATGAGTGACAGGTCAACTGAAATGCCATCAAACACTCATACAACTAATCTCTCAACATTCATGGGTTCAACATAAGCACTGTGGCTATAAGAATCATACAAACTTAGGATCCCCAGGTTTTCTAAGGGTTAGGAGCATCATTATTACCTATGAAGATGGAGATGAGCTATCTTGTTTAGTGATTCGTATCACATGGACACAACCCAGATATGAACAACTGTACTCTTGATTTGAGGCACTATGAGGACTTGCATTATCTCAGGGAAACACACTGAAGAAGAGGTTCAGGATCAGACTCATTTTGCCTTTACCTAGTAAAATTCCTCAGGCAATGTGTTCATGTTAGAAGCCTTCTGTGAGTGTCATAAAATGCTGATATTCAGATATGACACTGCCATTGCAATCATAACAATACAGCGGATACAGATATGCTACTTCACAAGACTTGGTCTTTCAGTTTTCCATCATGGTTAGGGGAGTTATCCATGTACCAGGCTTTTTCTTTTAGTCCAACAACCAACTCCCAAATCATGACATGGAGATTTCTTATTAGTTATGAATGTTTGGCCTAGTTTAGGCTCATATCTGGCTAGATCTTTTAACTTAAATTAACCCGTTTCTCTTTATCTGCCTTTTGCTTTGGGACTTTTTACCTTTTTTTAAAAAATATAGTTTTATTGCTTTTCATATCTTCTGGCTGACAGCTGCCTGGCTGGCCCCAGGTGTGTCCCTTTCCTTCTCCTCATTCTTTTGTTTTTTTCCTTCTCTTTTCTTCCCAGTCTAGATTTTTCCTTTTTTTTCCACTCTGCTGCCAGTCCCACCTATCCTATCACTGCCTAGCTATTGGCAGTTCAGCTCTGTATTAGAACAATCAGGTACCTTAGGCAGGCAAAGTGAAACAAATGTATTATATCTTTACATAATTAGATGCATACCCTTACATCATTAAACAAATGCAGCATAAACAAATATAACACATCTTTGCATAGTTAAAGTGACATTCCAGAAATTTCTTCCTTTGTATAAATTAAAAGAAAGGGTTTTAACTTTAGCATAGTAAAGCTATATACAACAAGAACAATTATCAAGTAAGGATTACATTTATAATATCCATTTCATTTTTATTTGGCAGATTCAAAGAAAATACTCCATTATTTATTCTATCTTTGTGACTCCAATGTTTTGTAACTATTTTATTTTCTATCATAACTAAGGAAAATTACCACTATAACTATATATAGTCCTCAACTTCATCAAAGACCCCAGAGGGATATAATATTATCTGAGAAAATAGAAAGTGCAGAGCAAGCAACTTCCAAAACTATAGAAATGACAGACATCTGGCTACCTGGATTATCACCCAAAGTTCTTCTGCAACTTCGGGGCATCCATCTTCAGCCTACAGGCCTAGAATATCTAGAGGACTCTTTTATGAAGCAGGTATTTTGAAAAACTGTCCCACCTTATCTTGGCAAATTTCAACAGTCTTTTTCCTGTGTCTTAATTGTCGCGTTTATATAGCTTATTGTCAGCACTTAAGGTAAGAGTAGTTTCTTGCTCAAACGGCTAGCTTTGTCACAATGAAAGTAAACTCCATATGGAATTTCTTCAATGCCCATCATCCTTTTATGAAGTAGATTAGAGTTTTCAGGAGCAGACATGTCTCACTGTTATGAAAATCTTTAAGCTAATAAACATCTCAAATGCCATATTCTGTAAGCCTTTGAAGTGTTTGGAGACCATCTATTTATTTAAAAATATATCTATTTAACCTTGAAAGCATACCTTATATGACTACAAGTTTGATTATTATAGATGACTACTAACCTGCATTTCTTAGTTATATAGGTAGCTCATGCCAGCACTTTATGGATTCTGGCAACTTTCATTTGATAATTATTATGCTTCACCGTGGTATCTGGACTTGTCTCTGAAAAACATACACTGAGGAAAACCTATTTATTACATTTCTCATTCTACATGCACACCAACACATTCCCAATGTCGCTGTATCATCAAGGATCAACTTATATCTTCTGGATACTTGTAGATCTCCACAAAGTATTCTGAGAAATTCCTCAATAATTTTAAGGGTATCTGCAAAAAATTCTATGGTGAATATTGCAGTGATTGACAGCATTAACATATGTATTTACTGCTATAAATATTAAATATACTACTTTTAAGGAGGCATATAATGAAAAATTGAAGCTTATTAGTAATATTGGGGAGATTTTCATTTTTTAGTGACATGCATGCCAACAGTGGAAAAATGTAGGTGATATAAAATACTCATGAAATGTACATCTGAAAAAAATAAGGTATATAATGGCAGAATGTGATATCATCTCATATCTTCATGTTGGCTAAGGCTCTAACAGGATACCTGTAAAACCATATGGTGATACAAGGCTAGGTACAGCCTCACCACCCATCTGGATAGTGGAGATCAGAAGGTCTATACAATGCTATGACCACTCTATCACTCAATTGGTTATTATAAAGGTTCCTTCAACATTTTTCTGGATTAGAGTCTGAAAAAAATATGTAAAAATATGCATCAGGTCACAAGATTCACTGCCATACTACCTCCTATTCACTGTCTTATGGCCATTATTATATATACTCGAACTATCTAGATATTTGAATTGATGAGGAGTTAAGAGTATTGTCCAGACAGTTCATCTTTTGTGGGGGCTGAGTGCCTATAACATATCCTATACTTAATATTTTTCCAATAACAATTGTTCAATAACAATTACAATTAATGACAATAAAATCAGTCCATGGATGCTTCTAGGCGAGACACCAATTTTTTATACACAGTGAGACAGCAATGTTACAATTACTAGAATTGGTAAGGACAGAGTCATTTCTTCCCTGAACTCTAACAACAAAATCCTGGTAATAACCATCATTATAATTTTCTTCTATAAAGGAAAATCAGATGTCTTGTTCTATGATTTAGACCTAAATCAGCATTTACCTCAATATCTGCTATGTAACCTTCTAAGTTCTCTGGGTACTTTTTACAGGAATCAGAAAATAATGATATATGTATAAAAAGACACTGTATTTTCCTTTGAGAAATCTGCACATAATTTTGAGATCATCAATCATTGTGTTGCACATCAATTCTATTTGTATTCTTCTAAGACTGCAAGGCTATTGCCACTGGGAGAGAAGATAGTATTTCAGAATCGGACACAGAAACATATACATGGTTACTACTTTGGCTGGGAACATCTGAGCATTATATTCACATGTGCAATACATAATGCTCACAGAATTACATGCATAATTTCTTTACATTGAAAGAAAGAAAACCGGTTATATGAAGACAGAATTGCCTTCCTAAATACTTACAAAAAATCATGGTGACTGAATATAAGGATCACCTTCACTGATCATCTCACTATATAGTTAAAGATTTAATGACTGTGATTTACTCAGGCTTTCATTAGCATTTACCTGCAGAGCAGTGGTATCCAGTACTTTTAAGAGGAATATGAAGTCTATCCTGGATTTATCACAGGACTTTGACAAAGAGCTAAAGGAAAATACATTTATTTTAAGTCTTTATACAAGGTCATCATCAAAAAAGACCATGGTAGCTTTCTATGACCACAGGACACATCAACTCTATCTTGATCCTTGCAGTAATTCAAGGTCAACATCATCACCAGAAAAACACATTCTCCTGACTGGGTACATGAAAGCTTTCCTAGGCAGGCTTGTTTGAGGAACTCAATTATAGATGCCTGAAGACCTTCAACATCTCAACCATTGCAGTACTCAACACAAAGCTTCCTGTAAATGTAAAACATGAAAGCATATGGACTATTGGAGTGCCAAGAACTGAATAATTTTGTATCTGGGTATAAGCAAGAAGTCACAGGAACAAGTATGAAGAACACTGCCATCAGTAACTTGATATAGGAAGCTCCACTTATATTCTATCATATTCATACCCTAGATTGCTGCAATTTGTCAATATGACTCTGGAGAAAACAGTGTGAAACACACTTCATTGTGCCTGCACATCTGAAAAGTTTTGTGATCACATGGATCTGGTTCTTGACTTTTTGAACATGTGCAGAACTGCAAGGGAAGAACTATAGACAAGACTTTTCACCCTCATTGAGGGTTTGGCCTGATTAGAAGGCAGGGTCAATATTGTGGTAATAGATAGTATGATAATTTACTTGGGTGTGGCATACTCATTGCCCATGGTAAGAATTACCAGTATATTATCTGAAACAAACACAACAAGAAGTTAGCTTCATAAAATTTGCAGTGGCATAAGAAAATAAATATAGGATTCTCAAAATCAACAAATGCTCACCCAAAATTAAATGTGTCTCTGATGAGTGAAAACTATATAAATATATATTTACCCTCGGAGATCTTGAACATTAGAGGCTGGCAAAAATTACATGTCAACACAAGTGCTAGTGCCACAAATTAGAAAACAGATCTGATCTGTAGGATGTGAGACAACTTGTGCTCATGACATACTGAGGTAATTATTTCTTCGAATAATCTGAGATACATAGAAAAATGTGTTTTATAGTCATGCTTTGTTTTTAAACAGGATTTGTATCAATAAACTGGTGTGTTTGTTTTGGGAAACATCAAGTATACTTAGAACTCACCGAATCATAGTCAAAACTACTGTCCCAAATTCCAACCTTTCTAAATTGTAAAGTATTAAAAATCCTAAGCTTAATATTGGATGTCAAAAAGTGGCTCTTAGCCAAGATATAATTATTCCTTAGTGGAAAAAAGGTGAAGATGTGTGGGTCTCTGTACCTGTTCTCGCCAGTTTCTGGATGAAGCCTCCCTGAAGACTACTGAGTAAGGCACCAGCCTGTGAGTAGAGCAGAATATCATTAGGCATTATTACATTGATATTTTCCCCTCCAGTCTTGTTTGGTTCTATCCTAGGTCTCTGAGCCGTGCAGCCTCTGGGTCCTGGAACTCCAGGCAATGTCACAGTGGGCTCACTCTCATGGCATGGGTCTTAGGCTGGACCAGTCATTGGTTGGCCACTCCCACAGTCTCTGTACCACCCTTACCCCAGCACATCATATAGGCAGGATAGACTGTAGGTTGAAGGTTATGTGGCTCGGTTTGTGTCCCTATCCCTCCACTGGAAGTCTTACCTGGTTACAGGTGATGGCCAGTTCAGGCTACATATCTGCAAATGCTAGGAGTCTTAGCTGGGGTCATCCTTGTAGATTTCTGTGAGTTTCTCTTGTACCGGGTTTCTATCTGACCCTGAAATATTTACCTTCTCCTGTAGTAGGGAGGCTGCTTGTTTGTTCCCAGCTGCCCAGAACTGAAATAATCACATGGAAACTTTATTAATTACAATACTGCTTGGCCTATTAGCTTATGCATATTTCTAGCTCACTCATCTCTTAACCCATTTCTATTAGTTTATATTTTACTATGAGGCTCGTGGCCTACCGGCAAGGTTCTAACTAGCGGCTCCATGGTGTCTCACTAACTCTACTTTCTTTCTCCCAGAATTCAGTTTAGTTTTCTCCACCTAGTTCTATTCTACCCTATCACAGGCCAAAGCAGTTTCTATATTCATTAACCAATAAAAGCAACACATAGACAGAAGGACCTCCCACACCATTCTCCAGTCAGCTCTTTCAGTACTCTCCCCACATCCCATCCACCCCAGTCCACCCACAAAATCTTTTCTGTTTCTGCTTCTCAGGGAGATCTGAGTATTTCCCTTTGGTCCTCCATGTTACCTAGTCTCTCTAAGTCTATGGACTGTAGCATGGTTATCATTTACTTTACAGCTAATATCCACTTATGAATGAGTCCATACCATGTTTGTCTTTCTGGGTCTGGATTACCTCACTAAGAATGATTTTTTTTCCAGCTTCATCCATTTGCCTTTAAATTTCAAGATGCCATTATTTTTTCTCTGTGTAGTACTCCATTATGTAAATGTACCACATTTTCCTTATCCATTCTTCAGTTGAGGAACATCTAGGTTGTTTCCAGGTTCTGGCTATGACAAATAATGCTGCTATGAACATAGGTGAGCAAGTGTCCTTGTGATATGATTGAGCATCCTTTGTATATATGCCCACAAGTGGTCTTGAGGCATACTGATTCCCAATTTTCTGAGAAACTGCCATATTGATTTTCAAAGTGGTGTACAAGTTTGCACTCCCACCAGCAATGAAAAAGTGTTCCCTTTGCTCCACATCACCTCCTGCATGAGTTGTCACTTATATTTCTGATCTTAGCCATTCTGACAGGTATAAGGAAGAATCTCAGAGTTGTTTTGGTTTGTATGTTCCCTGACAGCTAAGAATATTGAACATTTATTTGTTGTTTCAAAGCCATTTGAGATTCTTCTGTTGAGAATTCTCTATTTAAATCCATTTTTATTTGGATTATTTGGAATTTAATGTCTAATTTCTTGAGTTCTGTATATATTTTGGAGATCAGCCCTCTGTCAGATGAGGGGATGCTAAAGACCTTTTTTCATTCTATAGGGTGTCATTTTGTCCTACTAATGGTGTCCTTTACATTCCAGTTTCAGGAAACTGAAGCTCTTCAGTCTCAGGAGGTCCCATTTACTAATTGTTGATCTTAGTGACTGCACTATTGGTATTCTGTTCAGAAAGTTTTCTCCTGCATGAATGTGTTCAAGGCTAACATTAGCCCAAGCTTGGAGAATCCTGCTAAAGAGATGGAGGAAGGATTGTAGGAGTCAGAGAGGTCTGAGACATCATAAGACAACCTACAGATTCAACAAACCTAGGCTCATAGGAGCTTATAGAGCCTGAACCAACAACCAGGGTACCTGCATGGGACTGACTTAGGCCCTCTGAATATATGGGGCAGTTGTGTACCTTGTTCTTCTTGTGGAGCTCCTAACAGTGGAAGCAGGGGCTGTCTCTAACTCTTTTACTGGCTCCTGGGATCCTATTCCTTACACTGGGTTGCCTTGACCAGCTTTAATAAAAGACAAGGTGCTAACTCTTACTACAAGTTAATATACCACATTTTGTTGATTTCATATGAGGTCTGCCCTTTTCTGAATAGAAATGGAGGATGAGTGGATGGGGAGGTACAGAGAGAAGGTGAGGGAAAGAGACTTGGAGTAGAGGAAGGAGAAGAAATTGCAATCAGGATGTATGAGAACCTGTAAGAAATACGTGTTGAAAAGGGCTGGAGTACCCTAATCACATACCCATTTGAATAAAGAGCAGATAACCTATGTAGTGGCATTTCATTTGTATTTTAATAAATAAAGCTTGCCTGGGAATTGGGAAAGTAAAACAGCCACACTGGCCAGCCTTACAGACCAGGCAACAATGATACATACTTTTAATCCTAGTAGCCACACTAGCCTGTCCTAAAGACCAGGTGGTAGTGGTACACACCTTTAATCCCAGAGTAGAGAGAATTATAAAACAGCTCTCAGTCTCAGTCTCATTCTGAGATTCTTAGAGGCAGGATTGCCATTTTGGACTGAGGTCGAGGTAAAAGCCAGTGACTGGCTGTTTTACTTTTCTGACCTTCAGGTTGAACTCCAAGTTCTGCCTCTGAGTTTATATTAATCATGCTTTAATCCCATGCAGCAATTAAAAATCATACTGGCATGTACACAGATAAAACTGATGATACTTTGGAAAACCTCTTTGACATACTGTAAAATCTTGACCTGGAGGAAAACTTATTAGTTCTGTGACTCATCTACCTGTCCATATTAAAATTCCCAAGGTCCTTGAATCATTTCAGGATCCTTATACTCCACAAGAGGATAGTATTTTAAGAGAATTCTTATTATCTTGAGAGAATAAATAGGATAATTCCATTGTCAATATCAAAATTATGGATGCACCATGACAATTAAGTGGAAGTCTTCTAGGATGCAACAATGACACACAAATAAAACTTGGTGCTTTCACTAATATTCAGGAGAAGTTAGGAGTCTGTCAGAAGCCATGTGAAGCTGAAACCTTGCCGAAGTACCAGATACCACTATGGATTTGCTAATGACATCTCAAACATAAAGGTCTGCAATGACCAAACAGGACCTCACTTTAACAGAATGCCTTCCGAAAAACAAACGAACAAACATGGAACTACCAGGTTAGGCACAATCCCTTTCCTACCTGGACATTGAAGTTCATGTGTCCATACCATGGAATGACCACTTTATCACCTTCTTCTGGATACAAGTTTCAAAGTACTCAAAGAGGTTGAGGCATGAAATTCACAAGTTTAAGGCCTGTCTATATGATGGAGTAATGTCAAGGCCATCTTGGATAACCTAGTGAAACTGCTGAGGAGGAAAAAGGAGGAGGGGAGGGCAAGGAGGAGGAAGGAGATGACAATGACTCGGAATACAGTAGAGCACTTTCTTCCCTTATGTGAAGCCTTAGGTTTGATGCATCAGAATTCAGTCCAGCTGTTGAATCAATGTGTAAGCCTGTGGGTATTGTAGAGTTGAAGGGCAAGATTGGTTCTAGGTGAGCAAATGGCAATAAGATGGACAGCAGGTCCAGATGCATGAACAGATAGCACTTCGAGTAGACTATGTCAACAGCAGGGACCAAACAAACCAAAGCCCCTGGAACACTGGGAAGTTCTCTGCCTATGCTCTTTTATAGGGAGTTTTTGAGAAAAAAACCTCAAATGTATTTGAGGTCAAGTTTGCTCTATCAGGATAGCTGCTTATTATGTTGCTCAATATCCTTATTAGGGGACAGTTCATAATGGATAATTACATGCATTTAAGATTAATAGCACCAATTATCAGAAGCATCAATCCTTTTCTGAGTGGATACCTGCAACTCATTCAAGCTTCCTACCATCCTGAACTTCCACAAAAATGCTCCACAAGCACACAACTGATCTCTCAATTTGTAGAAGTTCCACATCAATTTTCTCTACCACATCAATTATACATACTCATGGTCAATAAAATTGCTAAAGAATCCATCATTTCCTACTTGAGATCTGACAACAAAAGATTGGTGACAAGAAGGACTAAATGCACCATTCTTACTTAGCAGCACATATGCAGATTAGGGGTTCTATGCCATAAATGAGACCCACAGCATCAGTAACCTGGATACTAGTCATGCTTCACTGATGGAAAAAAATCTGTCTTATTGTAATGTCCTTGACCCATGTCAGAAAGACATATTCTATCTTGTGAATTCTAAGGTTATTGCATCATTTCATGGTCCCTATAGACAGACCTGTGAACTTCCTGAGACAGGTATTCTCCTTGCAAAAGATCTCTTCTACTCTTGATAGGATACCTGTAAAAATATTACATCAGAAATCACAGTGATGAACATTGAAAATTACCTGGATCTCTATATGCACTCTTGTCCTTCTGTGAGTAAAATATATGCTATAGGCTAGCAAAGCCAAAATATTATGAGGCTTAGTAGATTTGCTATGGATGTATTACTATTTTAACCATATAAATGGAAGAAAGAGAAGGACTTGAAACATTCCTCATTTGTACATCTGAAAATCAGGTATAAATAATGAGTATGGACTATCCCAAACTGATCAATATACTTGGCGAAACCTTACTAGAAACACACAAAATAAGTGATAATACCATATTAGGCTACTCTTCCTCACTGATTTTGGTATCTATGATTAGGTGATCTTCACTTTGGTATGCCCTTTAAATCATTAACCTAGTGATTAACAAGGCTCTGACCATAGTATGCTCAGAGTCACTGTGGTCTATTGAAGAGACTGTGAAAAGCCACGAAGAAACTATTAGGATACAACTTGTTCTAATCAGGGCTATAGCCTATTCCATTGCATGTGACTATGAAGGGCAACTTCACTTCTATTGGGCTACTAGGATGGCCTTTGGTTTACCTGCAATTCAGAAGCATCCATCTTCTCTTGACTTATAATATCAAAATAAACAATGTCCTAGGCTGCCATGTCAACAACAATACCAATAAACTCCAATACAATCATTCGCTTGATAGTCACAGGTCCAACATTAATATCCTGGCCATATAAACACTATCAACTATTTTTTAATGGATTCCCTGAACTCCTGACACTCCAAAAATAACACATATTGAAAATAAGAGTTGGAGGCACAGACATCATTTACCTGTGAAGACTGAAGATAAAGATACCCTGTGATCAGTATCATACCAGAATTTACTCAGACATGAGCAACAGTATTCTTGAATATTTCCTTAAGGTCCTGGAAGGACCTACCTCTATAATCACATCATGAAAATCTAAGATGAGAGTCATTCTACCTGTCCATATTAAAATCCCCAAGATAATGGCATCATTTGCAGATCCATTTAAATGTTTTTGATACTTGAATATGGCCCTAGACAGAGCTTTTCAAGGGAGGCCTTATTGTCTTGAGGATACCTGTAAAATTCTACTGTCAATAAAAAATGGATGGATATGATGAAAATTTGATGAAACTCAGCTTTGCTCTATCATGATGAACATTAAATTTGTAGTCTGTGATCAAGCATAGGATAAAATTTGATGCATTCACATAATATTAGGGAGATATGAAAAGCAGACATGACACAGCGTTACAAACTCATTGAATTCTGCTAAGAAATTTTAAAGTGTGTCTTAAAATATGTAGGTCTCTGTCATAGTTTGAATGTAACTGGCCCTCATAATCTCACAGGGAGTGGCACTATCAGGAGGTGGTGTGACTTCTTTGGAGTGGGTATGGCCTTTTTAGAGGAAGTGTGTCACTGTGGGGGTGAGCTTTGAGGTTTGCTGTGGTCAAGATACTGCCTAGTGTCTCAGTTGACCTCCTGTTGCCTGCAAGATGTGGGACTCTCAGTTACAAATACAGCACCACATCTGCCTGCATGCTGCCATGTTCCCTACCATGATGATAATGGACTGACCCCCTGAAACTGTAAGTGAGCCATACCAATTAAATATTTTTCTTATAAGAGTTGCTGTGGTCATAGTATCTCTTCACAGCAATAAAATTCCCAACTAAGGTACTCTCTAAGGACTGGCCATGTTCCCATCTCATACCTGTATACAAAATTTACTGTATGCTTACTGAAAGACTGTGTTCTATGTGATATAGTGATTAACATAGTAATGGCATAGTATGACATAGCAGGTACTATACATTCTAACACACAACTTTGACTTTTCTTTATATAATCTCTCGAGACAGGAGAGTGACCATGAATCTATTATTTATGAAGTCTGCTAATTACTAGGTAAAAGATAAAGTGAAGCTACCACAGTTTGGACCATCTGATCATAGATATCATCAGTGAAGTGTGGTCTGTAACAGGGGTGTTATATCTATTTTAAATGTTTCTATTAAGATTTCTGGTAGTGAAAGATTTGAGAGGAAGCCATGGCCTTGAGACCTGAGCTTTGCCTATGTATCTGAAGCACCCCTTCTCTATCCCCACCCCCTTATTCTATTCATATACAATTAGAAAATGACTATTACCCTAACAACTTAAGAAAGAGGCACCATTATCATTTACATGTTTGTGTGTCAATGTGTGAATTAATATCTGATGTCCTGTGATATGAGGCCAACTGGGGCAGTAACCTAGCAATATCAGCAATGTTGAGCTTGATGATATCATGTATCTCATTGTAAGGTATTGACCTCTGTCAGAAAAATAACCCATTGCCTGCCAATTCCAATGAAGCTGTAGCATTTCAAGCTTTACCAACAACCTTTTATTGGTAATTGTCCTTTCTTTAAGCTAACCTGATGGAAAAAGGCATAGATAAAAGATAAAAACATATCAGAAAATGGTGTAGGAGGGTTCTTCTGTATTTTATGTTACTTTCATTGGTTAATAAAGAAGCTGCCTTGGCCTGTGAGATAGGTCATCCCTTAGGTGGGCAGAGTAGACAGAATGGAAGGTGGTGAGAGAGAAGGAAGTGGACAGATGCCATGATCCTCCAGCCCAAGATGGATGCAGGTTAGAATCTTCCGATAAATCACCACCTCATGGTGACATACAGACTTTTATAATGGGTTAGTTTTAGATGTGAGAGTTAGCCAAGAAAAGGCTAGTGATAATGGGCCAGGCAGTATTTTAATTAATACAATTTTCGTGTGGTTATTTTGGGTACAAGCAACCGGAGGCTGAGCAGGCCGGTGGCTGGGAGCTGGAAGTCGGGTGCCAGGAACACAACCCACATCTCCTCTTACTGCAACAGTTTGGCAACAAGGAAATAGCTTGTTCTACGTGAGGGCCAGCCATTTATTTGCCCATGATATATGCTGAGGGATACTTCAACGCTACCTAAAGGCATTTATACAGAAGTTTTTCAATATGACCACAATTTGGCAGCATTCATCCCTTCTTGGCCTGAAATCTCCAATGAAACTATGATTACTATTGGGCTTAGAGAAGGGAACAACACTATTACTGAATAAGATAATTTCTCAAACGTTCACAGACTCAATTTATACTGCTCAGCAGGTATGCTAAAGGACTCCATAATTCCAGACCTAAGCTTCTGTTATAAACACATATGAAGCAGATGCCACTTACATGTATAGATGAAGACCAGGTATCCTGTGCAGCAATTCATGATCATAATGGCGCTTACAGAGATATGAACAATTGTGTTGTTGAGGATGTCTCCCAGGTCCCATGAGGGCTTATCTGAGAAATGCACTTAGAAATTCTCCTAGATGTGTGCTTTACTCCAGTTGTCTGTATTAAAGTTCTCTAGGCCATGGCATTATTTCTGGATCTATCTTCCCTGGACTCTTGCAGATGTCTAGGGTCATCTGCTTGCTGTAACTTTCTTCCAAGGTTACCTGTAACTATTCTACCATCTATCTCAAAGTCATGGTCATATTAAAAATTACACATATTGTGCTGTTGCCTCTACGGTGGCCATTATTAAACCTACCTAATTTATCAGGACGTATACAATAAAATTTGGCACATAATATTAGAAGATAGGAGTATATAAAAAGCATGAATGAAAAAACATGGCAGAAACTTGACTCCCCAAGAATTTATGAAACGTAACAGAATGCTAATGTTTCTAAGGAATAGTTTGACTAGACCTCATCCCTGTTTCTAGGAACGGAAGTAACAGGACACCTATAGATAAAAGTGGCAAGACCACACAGGAACGGAGCCCACATTTTTCTTGATACTGAAGATCAGGTAGTCTGCACTATAACATAACTATTCTATCACTTGGGTCACAGTAATATTACTAATCAGCAATCTTTGAGAAATCACTGTGTTCTCCTTAAAAGAATTTGCAAGAAGACACAAGCAGTGGCACAGTCCTGTAGTCTCAGCAACTAGAGAAGTTGAGGCAGAAGGATGACAAAGTCAAGACCTGGTTTACAGAAGAAGTTCAAGGCTAGTAAGGCAACATAGACGTTTTCTTAAAATAAAAAGTAAAGATAAGTGAAGACTTGGACTTCAGGTCATGTATGTACAGGGGTGTAGGTTCATTCCTCATCTCTACCTTCCCTGAAAAAGATGAAAGGAAAAGCCAAATATGCCCTGAATTGTTTCAGAACACGCTTAGTTTGCCAGTACACCTGTCTATAAAATTGTTCACTGTAATTATTAAGAAACACTTCCAGTCTACCTAGACATTTTAATGAATGAAGATAAAAACCTTCTTTCTTGACTGGGAACTAGCAAAATGTATAAGGCTTGCAACTACGTTCCAGGTTAAAAATGATAAAAAAGGAAACAATCAACTCTTATGCATTTGCAAGTTCAACATAAATTATTCCCATCCTATAGTGTAAACTTGTCTTCACTAGGACTGCTAAGGATAATATCATTTAATACCTGAATATTTGTCACAAGCACATGGATTAAAAACATTAGAGGTATTATCTAAAGCTAATTAAACATAGGAACATCAAATATTCTGCCCTATGAATAGGTCAACATCAGCATTTACTTTAATAACAGCAATGTTCCACAGATGACCTTTTTTGGCTCACTGTGATATCTTGACTCATATATCAAAATATATCCCGGCAAAATGATCTGGTACATTTCTCATCATACTGTGACAATGGAAAGCGCCACAGTCATCTCAGCATATCTGTATTGATACTACCATGACCTGTGTACTTCTGTGCTAGGGCATTCTTGCAGAACTCTCAGAAATAGTTTTTAAGATTCCATAGTAAATTACTTGATGGCACATTCCATGGAAGTTAAGATCCTAGTTTGTGCCTCGAAGCAGTTCTCACCCTGTGGGTCACAACTCCTTTGGGGTTGCACAGCCCTTTCACAGGGGTCACCTATGACTATCAGAAAACACAATGCTTATAATATGACTAATAACAGTAGCAAAATTATAGGTATGAAGTAGCAACAAAAATAATTTTATGGATGGAGGTCATCATAGTATGAGGAACTGCATTAAAGGATCATACTACTAGGAAAGTTGAGACCCATTACTCTGTCTCAGACCAACAGCAAACACATATCACCAGTTGGCAAAGCTATAAAAAAATGGATGTTTACCAGTCACACAAGGGAGATGTTCATACTATCTCTGTAGCTTCCAATTAATGACAGGGATCTATGTGAGTCTCCAAACAAATTATTACAAACACATCTGACTTTTTTCTACTTCTATTTACTTGCCTTCAAATTTCCTGGTGTCCTTGTTTTTAATAGCTGACTAGTACTCCACTGTGTAAATGTATTACATTTTCTTTATGCAGTCCTTGGTTGAGGACACCTGGGTTGCTTCCAGGTTCTGACTATTACAAGTAAAGCTGCTATGAACATAGTTGAGCAAATGTCCTTGTGGTATGATTGAGCATTCTTTGGGCTGGAACTAGAAAAAAAAATCATCCCGAGTAAGTTAACCGAGACTCAGAAAGACAAACTCATAACTGAATATTAGCTGTAAAGTAAAGGATATCTATATTATAATCCACAGAACCAGAGAGACTAGGTAACAAGGAGGGTTCGTGGAGAGACACCCATATTGTCCTGGGAAGGGGAAATAGAAGAAATTTCATGAATTAACTGAGGGTGGGTAGGGATAGGAACATGAACAATCAGGTTGGGGGCAGGAATGGAGAGGGAGAATGCTGAGGGAGACTACTTGGGGCAGATTTCTGAGTCAGGTGGAATCTTGACTCAGGGGCATCTTTTAGGAGTGAGGACTCCAGCTTAGACTCCTAGCAATTAGTGGATAAGTACCTGAACTGGCTGGCTCCTGTGATCAGATTGGTGCCTAGGGCAACTGTTATCAGAGAAGTGTCATCCTGCAAATGATGAAAACAGATGCAGGCCCACAGACAAACATTAGGTGGGGTTCAGGGAATTCTGCAGAAGAGGGGGAGAAAGGATTATAGGAGCCAGAGGGGTCAAGAACATTGTAATAAAATCCTCAGAATCAACTAATCTGGGCTTATAGGGACTCACAGAGACTGAATCCACAACCAGGAAGCCTGCTTGGGCCTGACCTAGGCCCTCTGCGTATGTTACAATTGGGTAGCTTGGCCCTCTTGTGGTACTCCTAACAGTGTGAACAGGGGCTGTCTCTGACTCTTACTGACTTTTGGGACCCTACTCATTATCTGGGTCACCTTGTGCAGCCTTAATACATGGGAGGTGCTTAGTCTTACTGCAGCTTGATATGCCATGTTTTGTTGATACTCATGGGAGACCCGCCCTTTCCTGAACAGAAATGGAGGCGTGTGTTGTGGGAACTTGGTCTGTTTAGCCAATGGTATTGGGGTGACTAGCACTATGGGCAAGGTGTGCTCTGGGTATTGACTGGATAAGAACTCAAGATAGGGTACTGACTGGATAAGAATATGCTCTCTTGGACCTGGAAGGCTTCCTAACACCCAGGCTCAGCGACCTGGTCCAGAGGTTTCCCCAATCCTTCCCTGGTGGATGAAGAGGCAGCGGCATCACTTCATTTGTATTCATGCATGTATTATTTCCATTTCTTACTTTTGGTGTAGGTTAGGGGATGGGAACAAAGGGGCATGGTGGGGGAAGGGACTGGGAGGGGAGGAGGAAGGGGAAACTGTGGTGGTCATCAGGCAAGATTTTAGGAGAAGCTGCAAAGAAACAGCAAACAAACAGGTTTAAGCATAACCTCCTCAATGCACTGGATGTGGGAGCGGAGAGCATCTGTAGTGGGCCTTTTACACATTTCCTTAGACTTCCTTGTTAGTACAGTAATGTTGAGACTGCATTCAAGATCAACTATATTCTTATGTGGAAAGCCTGTAGAGAGAAAAAACAAGCAAAATGTATTTGAGGAATAAGCTTGCTCTTGTACACTTGCTGATTTGCTTTCTACCATCATAGTCATGGGACAATTAATTTTAATCTAGATGTACCTATTGAAATTAACAGAGTGGATTAGTGGGAGAATTCTTCTCTTGACTAGACAATTGCAGCGCAGCCTCTGCGCACTACCGCAGTGGCACTTTCCCAGTAATACGAGTTAATTGGCACACTATGCACACTTCAGCAATAACATCCATACACATAGATACACTAAATGGATTCTAGATGTTGCATTTACATATTTATGCATTTATATATGCGTAACAAGAATAATTAAAGAAAAGGAGGTCATGAATTTCAGAGGGAGCAAAGGGGGTCATAGAAGGAGTTAGATGGAGGAGATAGAAGGAAAAATGATATCTTATTTTAATTTTAAAAGGAAAAATGTTGTCTAGCATATAATCATTAGAATTGCTAATAATTCTATAATTCCTTTCCTGAACAGCAGTAACACTAATCACTTATTTGTGTCTAAGAAGATAAAATTTCCTGTGCTGTGATTAGAGCCCACAGCAGGACTAACTGGGTGATTAAGAATATTCCACATGACAGCCTTGTCTCTCTGTGAAGCTTTGACCTGACTCAGAGATACATATCATGAAAATGCATATGTGTGTCTGTGTATCATGTGTGTGTCTGATGCCTGTAGAGGTCAGAAGAGGGCATTGATGGATCCCCTGGAACTGAAGTCACAGACACTTGTGAGCTACCATGTGGGTGCTGGGAATTGAATCCAGGTCCTCTGGGAGAGCAATTAATGTCTTAATGGCTGAGCCATCTCTCCAGTACCCAGAGCTGTTTTAATGCTACTCAGAATTGTTTTCTTTCTAGGTGACTACTGAGAAGCTAATTTTTTTAAAAAAAAAATACAGTTCCAGGTACTGCAATAGTAATAGGAGAAATATTCTAAAATAGTGTGAGGGGGAAGGGTGCCCAAGGCCCTATCTCTAACTGAAGAGTTATTGGCCTTTGATAGCTTCTGTGGAAGGGAGAGTCGCTTTTCTTTGTGGGAGGGCTACTGATAGGTTGTTCATGACTCCACGTCCACTTACATACGGGCAGTGTTAATCAGACTCAGGGAGTTATCTAGAAAATGGACATCAAGCTGGGAGACGTATATGTTGAAGTAGATCCAGGGAGTTGGGCTGAAATTTTTCAACAAATAAATAAGATTATTTTTAAAAAAGATTCTGGCAAGAATTCCATATTACATTTCACTATGGATGCTGGTGATTATAAAACTCTTTGAAGTAAGCATTCTCCCTAACAGGGACACAACATGAGGAGGCTCTAGTTGTTAGGTATGGATTCATATTTTAACATAATATAAGCACACTGTAAACATGGACAGCATAAAATCAGGTCTTAATGGACTACTTTAGCCTCTTCTCAAAGCTATCTACTAGCTTGCTAGAAACCTTAAAAAATGTGGGGACACCATATAAGATACCCCTCCTTCATGCTATGAATATCTAAGGCTGAACGATGTAAACTGATGTATTCACTCCATCACCCACCTAGGAATTAGCAAAGATCCCTCAACACAATGTGCAAGGTCATGAGGATTTCCTGAAGGCACTGTGAAAACAAAGTTCAGACAGAGTGTGTGTCAGGATACAGATTCCCCTGCCAGGATTCCAGTTCACTCCCTTGCTCAGGGAACATTGTTAAAGGAACTCCTGCTTTACTAAATACTTGCAAGACTTTAGATTGAGTAGCCATCCAAGAACCTACATCTTTCCTTGGTCTCAAGTCTCAATATAAACTATCTTTACTACTGGAATGACAGGCCAACAACAATATCAATGAATTCAGAAGCAATCAACCCCACAACAGATTCAACCTAAGTTTTCTGGCAATGTAAACAATATGATCTTGTATTTCCCAGATTTGCTAAGAACCCCATGATTTTTTGACCTGAGCACCTATAGAAACAAGACTATTTAAAAGAACACGCAGGATCCCCATGATCACATACCTTTATAGATGAAGATCAGATGTCTAGGCACTAATTCGGGATCATGACAGGATTTCCCTTGTTTTTGGCTTTAGTACAATGAACAATAAGTATTCATTGTTGGCAAATGTAAAATAAACTACAATGTTTATATATCAACTTAGGGAGGCAGGCTATGTGAAAAAATGTGGGGACACAAGATTCCTCTAAGAATTTATGAAATATCTATGAGAATACTAAGAGCTTTAAGGATAGCATGTGCCTCCAACTTCTATCTGTTCACTAGCTGAGATGGTAATAGGATTCTTACAGACAAAATATGCTAACACCAGGTTGGGCATAGCCTCCTCATCCACCTGGACACTGAAGATCAGGGGGTGTACTCTGTGATGTGAACCCCTTAATCACCTACCTGATTAGAGACAATGATCATTCACCAATATTGCAGAGACCACTATGTTCTCCTTATGAGACTTGGAAGTTAACTTGAGCCAGGCTGATAGTGAAGACACACAATCCCAGCTAATGGATAGGCGGAGATAGACAAATAATAACTTCAAAATCTAAAGAGACTGCAGAGGGTGTTCAAGGACAGTGAGACCATTCTCAAAATAAAACATGAACAAAACATGAGAGCTAAGGATATGCACATTGGTAAAGCACTTACCCAGAATGAAAAAGGTCCTAGGTTCAATCCCTACTCTTCCCCTAGCCATGAACAAGGAAAATAAAACTTGCATAAGTGGCTTTCAGGATGGAGTTTGCTAATCCAGGAGTTTTGTTCATTACCTTGATGACTACCACTGTTAAGGAATATTCAGCTCCACTTGGATACTAAGATGAATCTGAGGTGTATGTATTGGTGGGAGAGTTCATACACTTCCTTGCTTGAGTGCCTGCAAAATATGCAAGGCTTACACCAAGGCCAAAACAATGACAGGAGACAAACTCTCACAATCCTCATAAGCTCAACATGAATTTACTCTATAAAACAAAGACATTGGCACTAAGATTGTTGAGCATGAGAACAGTGTCATTTTGTACCTAATTACCTACCTATTGTGTGACAGACTCTTCCTGGGGAGACAACTTCATATACTTCTACTCACCCCAGAAGGGAAACCGTGACAGATGAACATACTGATTGTCTTAAATCCATCTGCTGGGTCAATTATTTTATATTGGGATTATTAACAGGTCTGTGAGTTATGGCTGAAAAGATGACTCCACACCAGCTCCATTAGGAGAAAACCCGCCACAACACAAATGGCTGTTATGAATGCTGCAGCACGGAGGCACTCTCTGTGCACCTTACACACAGCTGGATGGGCCCAGAGATCTCGCTAGAGCTACGGCTGTCAGGACCTCCTTCCCAGTAATTTATTGCTTCTAAAAATCTGTGGCTGCAAGTTGCAGTTTTCTCAGACATGTGATATTTGTTAACCTCTTGAGTCTCACGAGCCTCTTCTACCCTCCTGTAGGAAATATTTCAATTTAGAGAAAAATGCTATACGACACTGCCACAAATGCATGATTAAGGAAAGGATCAAGGAAATCAGCAACACTTTACCCAAGCACAAGATACACGCATCCTTCAGCCAACTAGGCCATGATACTTGCAGTGTTCTACTTGATGACCTTTTCTGAATCACTGTGGTATTTTTACTAATCTCAGAAAAATGTATCTTTACAAAATTACTTGGTACATTGGATAATTGCAAATATCCAAATCACTGCATCAATTCTTTATGTATCTACAGCTCCTTTATATTTCCAGACTTGCATGGATAAAACATTCAAAAACAATTCATAATACCTTAAGAGAAAATATGGTGAAACTCCAATAATAAATGTCTTGGTTATCTATACTGCGAAAATTATCAGGTTCTCTTTTTGTCCTCGAAACCTATTAATCATAGTTGCCAGTCAGCGAGAATATAATAAAAGTAAGCTGCTTCGTATCTGAGAGATGTACTTCATGGGTGCCATTTCCAAAAGGACAGAGGATAGTCTCCAAATCATTTGTTAACTATACACCTGAAAATATATATCTGAGAATATGAAGGCTTCTGATGAGTGAAGTGAGCATCAATCATCTCGCATCTTAGCCCAAAGCTCATCAGGAGGCTGTAAAGAAATATGGGAACACTGTTAATCATGTTCTCTTTAGTGAACTGGGCATGGAGCATGAGGAAGTCTACATTGCACTTTGACAACCTTACCATGTATCTGCTTATTAGCCAGGTTTTCTTGGTAATATTTTCAGGGTAATCGTGGTTTCTTGCAAGGAGTTTATGAAAAAAGCAACAACATCCAAATATGTTTGAGGATGTAACTTGCTCTTTCGTCTACTGTACACTGTCACTGTTAGGAGACACTTCACTTCTATCTGGTTACTTGCATTTTTTAAAGTTAATAGGTTATATGATCAGAATAATCTGCACCACCTTCCTGAGTGTACACCTGCAATACATCCAATGTTTATTAATGTGCTGGCACTTCAACGATGACAATAACTCAGGACAAAACCAACCCTATAGCAACATAGGCTTTTAACATATGTTTTTCTTGTGCCATTGTAAAAGTATACATTCTTAGTAATGAGAATTGCTAAGAATTTATTACTCCATCAGTTGTTACTTTATTAGTGTTAACAAAAGCATGGTGACAAGAAGGATGAGAAACTACCATCATTACTTACTGGTGTCTTTGAAGGTCAGAGGTCCTGTACCATGACTGAGACCCTA
This sequence comes from Dicrostonyx torquatus, assembly GCA_028555095.1. Lineage (NCBI taxonomy): Eukaryota > Metazoa > Chordata > Mammalia > Rodentia > Cricetidae > Dicrostonyx > Dicrostonyx torquatus. Next base: position 467,390 of record JAQHUG010000176.1, read on the forward strand.
AATATCACTAACTTGGGTACCAGAAATGCTCTTTGGTATCACTGTCAATATTATCTGCTTTACTGTGATTTTTGATGTGCCTTGGAAAGATGCATTTTGAAATCTTTTGTGTATATGTCAATGTCAAGGTTACCCTGGTATTTCTTCATCCTTAGAGTATTACAGAAGTTCAGTGACAAGAGCTACACTTACAAGAAAAGATATTTTAATATAGGATATTTCCCAATATTACACAGTCTATATCAGAATGGTGAACACAATGAAAATGACCTAGATCACTTTTGGCATTATGTATGTGTGTGATATATTAACATTAGTCATAGTAACAAGGATATAGAATAGGCTTACTCAAGTTGTCAGCGACATATTTATGTTTTAACTCAATATGTGTGAACAAGCAGGAGAAAAGGAAGAATACTTGATACATGTTATAAATACACAGATGAAAATGAAGTCTTAACAAATAACTGAGGCTTACCCTCAAAACTGTATACTATCTCAAATCTTACCAGAAATATCCAAAATGTGTAAGGACAAAATGGTAGGCATCTTCTCTTCACTAACTGGATATTCAAAATCATATGATTTTCAGTGTGTTAGGTTTAGTTTATTATTTACATAGGTATTCAGCAAGCCTGCATCAACAACATATTCAGGGTCACTCTGCTCACTTGAAAGGATCATGAAAACAAAAGGTGGGTTAATAGATGGGCTAAGATACAGCTTTCTCTATAAGAAGTTCTGCCCATTTCATCGCCCACAGTATTAATAGATACTTCAACTTCAATGGCAAGGACTTCCCACTTTGTTTGCAGTTTGGGAGCGTCCATCCTTTCTTGGCCTGCAATCTCAAAAGAAATATTCAGCTTACTACTGAGCTGATGTATCAAAAGTAAAGGAAGTGAACCCTCACACTATCAGTCCTTCAATTTTTATAGATGACACATTCATTTGCAGGCATAATATATGCATATATGAACTCACTTTAATAGATTTACTAAGGACTCTATGATTTCTTACCCAAGCACCTTTTTAAGAAACAGATGCAGATAAGAAAATGAGAGTAGCAGCGGCATCATAGCCTATGGACAGAAAGATCAGATGCCATGTACCCTGAGTCAGGCTTATCCTGGAACTTACCAGATATGAACACTATGTTCTCAAAGCTCTCTTGAGACACCTAGAGGTCTTGACCTGTCTTTGAAAACACATCACAGAATACCCATTACATATAGGTCTCACATTACCTGTCTTTATTAAAACTCCAGAGTCATTGTATCATTTTGGAAACCATTTATCCTACATGAATACTTGTAGAAGGCCATAAGTACAGCCTGGTAGAACTCTTACACTCCTATGTGGAACTCTCTAACAATCCCACTATCCAAACCAAAGGATGAACAGACAAAATTTAATGGAGCAACGCTGATGTCTCTTCCACGATGGGCATCATACTTCCAGTCTTTCAGTAAGTGCATACTACAATTTGTGCTTATATGCACTATTGCTCATATATGAGTACAAAAGTACTCATAAGAAAAATATTCAGGGATCTTTACATTCCACTATGAAATAGACATATGTAAATGATGAAGGTCTAAAGTGACTAAATAAGGCAACATCTTATTTACATTAGTTAAGACAGTAACCCTCCCTGTTGATAAAACACGTGGACAGTGGGCTAGGCACACCTGCCTCTAACTGGAGTTTAGAGATCAAGTGGTCTGCCTGAATACTGAAGATCTGACACGATTACCACTTTATCACTTGTGGGGTTAGGAACAATATCAGGTCAGAATCTCACAGAGATCATCATGTGCTCATTTTCTGTGAGAAACTACAAACGGCATCTGGTAAGGCATGTTTATGAACTTGCTGCTAATATTCACAGACTGTAAGTTCAAAGCCCGCTTGAACTACAGAGTCAGTCTAAGACCATCCTGGGTAGCTGAGTGAGACACTCCCTCAAAAAGAAACGATAATCAGGAAAAGCATGGGCACAGTGTTTAGAACTAGAGCATCTTCAGTGCTTGTGCCAGGCACATGTTCAACCCCTGCTATTCCCACACACCAAAGAAAAGAAAAAAGAAAATATGAACAAATGTATTTCTGGATGTACTTTCCTCACCAGGATGCCTGATATTATCTTGTCCACCTCCATTGTTAAAGACCATTTTAACTTCAATTGGATGTGCATCAATTCAACAGTAATGTGTTTTTAGATGACATGCTTTTTGGACCAGGCTTAGTTTTATGTTCAAGATTAATAATGACAGGAAAGAACATGTACATTTTTGGCATAAGATTTCTCTACCATATAAAGCATGTAAATTTGTCTTCTGTCAGACTGGAAAGGACCATCAGTCACAGAGGCATACTACCAAAAGCAGATGACCTGCTCTGAAATTAGATTAGCATCAGCATTTGCTGCAATACCATCAATGCTCCTCTTGATGACTTTTTTGATCATTGTATTTTTTGTTGTTGTTGTTGTTTTGCTTTTTCTCTATGTAGCTTTGGAGCTTGAAGTGGAACTTACTCTATAGACCAGACTGGCCTCAGACTCACAGAGATCCACCTGCCTTTGTCTCCTGAGTGCTGGGATTAAAGGTGTGCACCACCACCACCCGGTGATCACTGCAGTTTTGACTTTCTCTGAAAAACATATTCTGGTGTAATCATCTTAAAACTGTACAGAACAAACCAGTAGGAAGAAAATGGTCCCAAAAGCAGGCAAGAGAACCAGAGGTAGCCCCATTCCCACTGTCAGGAGTCCAACAGGAACAGCAAGCTACACAGTATATGTTAACATATGCAAAGGAAGTAGGGCAGACCCACACAGGATTTCTTATTGTACCTGCAGAGTTACAAATGCTCAAGTGATTGCATCATTTCTGAATTTACCTGTAGCACCTAGAAATTTGCAATCTGCCACAATAAGGCATGTGTTCTACGTTGCTTTCCATTGCTGGGACAAACACCATGATACATAGCAACTTGGGAGAGGAAAGGGTTTATTTATCTTACATGTTGTCCCATGTCACCATCCATCACTCAAGCAGGAACCTGGAGGCAGGAACTGACACCGAGACCGTGGAGGAACTCTATTTGCTTGGTTCCTTTGGCTTGCTTAGCTACCTTTCTTGATACAGTCCAGGCTCCCACATGCTTTGGAATGTTACTGACCCATAGTGGGTTTGACCCTCCTACATCAATTAACAATTAAGAAACCATTTCAAAGGCATGTCCAGAGGTCATTCTGAGGGAATCAATTTCTCATTGAGGTTCCCTCTTCTCAAGTTTATCAGGTTGACAACTGAAGCTAACTATGACTGTAGGGTAACAGAACAAAACATATATGCCTAAATTCCATATTTGATATTTTGGTGATATATTATGAAACTTTCCAGGAACCCTGGTTATGTCTCTATCCTTACAAACAAGAAACACAATATAATAAAAACAATGGTTACTGGTCTGAGTATCTGATTAGTCATATGCCAACTTGACACTAGCTAGAGTCATTTTGGGAAGAGGGATCATCAATTGAGAACATGCCTCTACCAAGCTGGCCTGTAGCTAAACCTATGGTGAATTTTCATTATTGATGGTTGATCTGAGAGTTCATCAGTGTGGGTGGTGTTACCCCGGGGCTGGTGGTCCTAGGTGCTATAAAAAGGCAGGATGCACAAGCCATTAAGAGCAAGCCTTTAAGTAGCACTCCTTCATAGCTTCTGTATCAACTCCTGTCTTCAGATGCCTACCTTGAGTTCCTGTCCCAACTTCCCTGGATGATGGACTACAAGATGTAAGGTGAAATACAACCTTTCCTCCTCCCAAGTTGTTTTTGTTCATGGTGTTTTATCACAGTCATACAAACTTTAACTAAGATGATGGAGGAATATTATTGTGACACAAATAAGTGGCAAAATGACAGGGACAGGTAAGCAATTTGAAAGTACATAAAAATACACACCTTAAGTGATGACAATGAAGATTTCCGGTGAGTTAGTGAAACATCACATCATTTTCAGACCTTGCTTTATGAACTTTTGAACAATATTTCAAAGAAATATAGCAACACAGAATTAGGTGGTTTCCTCAAAGTATACAGAAAGTGAGGTAGTCTGTACTGTGGTTTCTCCACTCCAACATGCAGCTGTTTACTGGTAAGATTTTGTCAAGAAGATTTGTTCTGCTATGTTGATTTTTATAGGGAATCTTTAACAAAAGACTGATAATGTAACTGGGCTTACTTTACCAGGAAACCTTTGCCCATCATCATTGTTATGGGTACTTCACTTCATAGTTTTGCAGGTTAGCTGCATCCTTTCCTAAGTGGAAACCTGCAGTTTTTGTTATTTAATATCATACTGGTGCTTCTGCAACATTACCAACTAGCCAAGATTCATCCTGTCCTTTAACGTGTACATCATCACCACCTACTCGTGTACAGAAAGACCAGACACTCTGGGTCTTGACTGCGGCCCACTGCAGCACTGACATGATTCCCATCACAGCTCTATATCATAGTATTTTCTCAATTTCTGTAAACCTCTGACCAATTTCTAAAAGCTACATCGCTGAATGGTCCATGGCACGTATCATCCCCCCAAGTAACTGTCATTTTGTGATCCTTGAAAAATTTTCAGGATTAAAAGGTCAATATTGTGAAGTAAAGATTACTTTTTAGCAAGAAGAAAATAAGAGTTACGTTCATCATTATCATGTATCTTTGAAAATGAGTATCAGATGCCCTGTGCAATGATTCAGGATCATACTGGTACTTTTCCCAAATATGAATAATGGTATACTTGAGGATCTCTTTGAGGCACTGTGAAGTCTTCACATGTGTCTCAGAAAAACATGGAAGAAAATCAATTGATAACATGCATCATCCTCCATCTGAATATCAAAAATTCCAAGGATACTTTTATAATTTTGGGATCCACATAACTTATGTAAATATTTATGGATAATGATGGATAGAGATTTATTAGGAAACTCTGACTCTCCTGAGTATTATATCTAAAAATTCCACCATCAATATGAAAGTGATAGACACAAAGAAAAGTATATGGAACCCCAATTATCTATTATGATGAATGTTTAACACACATAGTCTGTCAACAAGCATATGATGAAATTTGATGCATACAGGGAGATAGAACATTATTAACAACACATATACCAAAAATACTGCAGAAATATTAGTAACTGTTAAGTATTTATGAGTCACATTAAAAAAAATATGAGGGGGAGCCCGGCAAGAGGCCCTGCTCCCATGCTGAGGGGATCCGGAGAGATGAGTGAGTGGCCATATGGCCAGATGGTCCCGGGGAACTGAGTCCAGGCCCCCTCCAATTCCTAACAATTCCTAAGCTTTCCTGGCTGTCCAGTGGGGTGTGTTCCGAGCTGCTGGCTTTCTTTACCCCATCCCACCCTGCCCCCAAGCACTCCTTTTCATCTGCAGGGTCTTTGGATCCCCCCAACTCAGCATGCTTCAGGGCTGAGGGGGTGGGGAGTCAGTGGGGAGTGTTCCTGCCACTGGGGCTTCTTTGTACCATCCCACCCTGCCCCCCCCCCAAGCCCGCTGTATTGTCTGCAAAGTCCTTGGAATCTGGCAAGAAACTCTGCTCCCATGCTGGGGGGATCCGGAGAGGTGAGTGGGTGGCCATATGGGCGGATGGTCCCAAGGAACTGAGTCCAGCCCCCCCCCAATTCCCTAAGCTTTTCTGGCTGTCCAGCGTGGTGTGTTCCCAGCTTCTGGCTTTCTTTACCACAGTCTACCCTGCCCCTAAGCAGTCCTTTTCATCTGCAGGATCCTTTGATCCCCCAGCACAGCCTGCTTCAGGGCAGAGGGGATCTGAGAGCCTGTTCCAGTGCTGAGGGGACCTAAAAGAGGGCAGACCAAGAAAAACTCCCAAGTACACAGTCAGCCACAGCAAAGATTGGACCAAGACGCCAGACTCTGCTGGCCTCATTTGAAGGAAGAGATGGGCAGGTGCCAATGCAAGAATTCCTCCAACATCATGAAAAGCAACATGATAACACCAGAATCCAGTGAACACGCAACAGGAAGACTTGAATATCCTAACCCAGAAGAAGTAGAAGAAATAAACTTTAAATGTAACCTTATGAAAATGATGGAGACCCTTAAACAGGAAGTGAAAACTCCCTTAAATAAATGGATAAGAAGACAAACAAAAAGTTAGAAGAAATTCATAAATCCCTCAAAGATAACCAAGAAAACCAAGAAAAAGCAATCAAACAGGTAAAGGAAACAGTTCAAGACTTGAAGACGGAAATGGAGGTAATAAAGAAAACACAAACAGAGGGATGTCTGGATATGGAAAATCTGAGTAAACAAACAGGAACTACAGAGACCACTATAACCAACAGAATACAAGAGATAGAAGAATCTCAGGCATTGAATATACTATTGAGAAAATAGATTCGTTGATCAAAGAAAACAACAAATGCAACAAATTCTTAACACAAAACATCCAGGAAATCTGGGACACCATGAAAAGACCAAACCTAAGAATAATAGGGGTAGAAGAAGGAGGGGAATTCCAGCTCAAAGGCCCAGAAAATATATTCAACAAAATTATAGAAAAAAAACTTTCCCAAAGAAGCATACAGAACACAAAATAGATTGAATCAAAAAAAAAAATCCCCTCGCCATATAATAATGAAAACACAAAACATACAGAATAAAGAAAGAATATTAAGAGCTGCAAA
>JAQHUG010000176.1:500109-515719 GCA_028555095.1 Dicrostonyx torquatus
CATGCTGACTGCTAGACTCGGTTTCCTGTTTGCGACCAGATGAACGTGGTTTGGGACATTGATCTGTAAGTTTTATCCCCTCCAATAAAATACCCCTTTTTTTAAATCTCATTGGTGTAAGATTGTCCTGTGACAATACCTATATACTACTTACAACCCCAGAGAATTCCTACCAAACAATCATGGAAGCTCCACGATGTAGGTACTCCGCTCACACAGCTGGCTACTGAAGATAGTCAATCTCCAATGTGCTATCACAACTTTATCACTTATCTAGTTCTTAGCAATGTTCCCCAACAGTCTTTTCTGAAATGTTGTATTCTCTTGAATGGGACCTGAAAAGACATACAAAATCTCTCTTTAAGATACAATATGCTTCACTAAGACTCGTCCTTTCCCCAAGGCCACTTCAATACTGTTACATAATTATATTACTTTGAGGTTAGCAGTTCTGTCAGGAGACTCCATCCTCTTTGACTGGGTACCAGAAACACATCCTATGTTTACTTCTGGGCTGACTAATATAAAACACTGACAGTGAAACACATTATAATCTGTTCTATAAAATTCACAGGTTTAACATTAAATACCTCTACCATATAAAAAGTACAGTCTAGTCAGGCATGGTGCACACACCTGTATCTCAGAACTTAGGAGACAGAAGTAGGAGGATCACTCCAAGTTCAACCCAAGTATGATTTATCCAGACTATCTGAAGCAGTGTTTCTCAACCTGTAGATTATGACACCTTTGGCGGTTGAAAGACCCTTTCACAGGGCCCACCTAAGACCATTGGTAAACACAGATGTTTATATTACGGTTCATAACATTAGCAAAATTACAGTTATGAAGTAGCAATGAAAATAATTTTATGGTTGGGGGGGTCACCACTACATAAGGAATTATATTAAAGGGTTGTACCATTAGAAAAGTTGAGAACCACGGAAGTATACATTCTTAGTAGACCATTAGTTTACACCCATCCAAAGTTATATGGCAAGACATTGTCAAACACACCAATTGGTTATCCAATACCAAAAGGTCAGCCCTGAAAACATGTATACAAGTAACATTATACAGACTAAGCAGGTTGTATTTTTATATTTGGGAATATATCTATATCTATATATTTATGTAACAAAAATTAATGAAAAAGAGGCTGTGAATTTGAAAGAGAGCAAGGAGGGGTATATGAGAGGGTTTGAAGGGAGCAAATGAAAGGGGGAATGATGTAATTATAATATCAAAAAATAAAAGACAAATGTAAAAGTTAATTAAAATTTAGAAGTACAATTTTATTGTCACTAGTGTTGCTAACGGTTCCAACATTTCTTACCTGAGCAACTTCAACAAAAAATGTTGTTAGAAGTGTTATAGATACTGAAGTAGGCCAGATATGAAAATTACTAAGGCGAATATATTTTAAGCAGACATCTACAATGCCTACATGATCACAAAACTTCAGAGACAAAGATATATAAGAGAACCTTTATTCTCTTCAGAGGATAACTGCAAAACTACAGGTCAATATCCCATAGTAGCAATATTTGCCCCTGTTTATGTCTCAATTATTGTCTAAATATATATTGTGTGTCAACAAGGCCATGACAAAATCTGACAGTTACTAGTCATATTAGAGACATGTGTCTACTTTAAATGCACACACATGGTCAGGCATTATGGCTCATGCCTATAATTTCCAACATTTAGGAAGCTGGAAACAGCCTTAAGTGTGAGGCAAGCCTGATCTAAATAATAAATTATAGGCCAGTTTGGGCCATAGAGTAACAGTTTGTCTCAAAAATATCCTCCAAAGTAATAAATGCATACATGCAAGAAAAGGTAGGGGGTATAAGAATGCTGAAAATGCTCACCAAAGATATAGCTAAAACTAAATACACATCTAGTGGCTGAATAGTATCATCACATGCCTATATACTAGCTAAGACTCTCACAGGATACCTACAAAAGCAAGGCAACGCTAGATTACACAATACTTCATCTGCCTAGATACTGAAGATCAAAAGGTCTGCTCTATGCCACTTACCAGGCTATTGATAATCTCTGCTTCTGGTATTTTCAGTTATCATTGGACTTGCTTAAAGAGGATATAAAAAACAAAAGCCATGAAAACATGTTTCAGATTACAGCCCTACAGGGCACATGCCCATTTCCTTACCCAGAAATGTTAAGAGACACTTTAACTCTACATACACAGCAGATAAATTCGAGCTTTGTAATATTTTTGGGAAAGATACTAGGCTTGGAGTTCCATAGCAACAGCAAAATTGTATGTAACCAATCCCCTGACAATAAGATTCAATGTGAAGTTTTTCTCTCATTTGAAAAAGTGTGCAGTCACAGTCAGGCAGCATTACAACAGCTGAGGGCTTTAACATTGCTTCCCTGAGCAGTGGTAACAAAAGCATGGTACCAAGAAAAAAAGGTTCAACATCAGCACTTGGGATGTATATGCAGAGTACTTACCTGGATCCCAGCAATGTTCTACCTGGCATTCCTTGTCTCACTCTGATGTCTTGGCCTGGCTCTAAAAAACATATTTTGGAAAATATATGCTGTGTAAGTGTCTTTCTACCAATACACCTAAAAATTCCCAAGGGGACTGCATCATTTCAAGAGCCATTTATACTATCTGGAAATCTATAGACCCACTGTAACAAAACCTTGAAGGAAATTTCTTAATATCCTGAGGGAATACTACCCAAAATTCCACCGTAAAAAGTTACACTTATAGGCACTAGAAAGTTATTTTGGTACTAACTTAAGCCTGTACCACTGTAAGTATTAAATACACACCATCAGTACTCAAAGTTAGAAAACTGGTGCTTAATGAGAAACATTAAAGGCGATATTATTTGAACCACATAAACTCCAAAAGAGGGGAGTTTCCTCTTTCGAAAATAAATAAAATAGTTTCCAAATTATTCATTCAGGGAGCATTTTAAAATAAGTACCAATGAAAGAATATGGTACCATTTTTCACCTGTTCACTAATAAAGGCCAAAGAGAATACCTATAAAAACATGACAACAGCCGGGCGGTGGTGGCGCACGCCTTTAATCCCAGCACTAGGGAGGCAGAGTCAGGTGGATCTTTGTGAGTTTGAGACCAGCCCGGTCTACAAGAGCTAGTTCCAGAGCAGGCTCCAAAGCCACAGAGAAACGCTGTCTCGAAAAACCAATAAATAAATAAATAAATAAATAAATAAATAAATAAAACATGACAACACCAGATTAGGGACACATTCTGATCTAGCAGGATACTAAAGGAGTGATGGTGTACAATGCAGTATAGCCCTACCATCACTTATCTGGCTAGTATCAGGATTCAATCACCAATCCTTTCTGGATTATCCTGTTCTCTTGAAGAAAAAAAATGACATGCAAAACTGTTTTCAAGCTTTCTGTATTGCCCAGGCATGGGCTCTTGATTCCTATGGTAACTTAAAGGGAAACTTATACAATGTCCGGAGCCCTTGATGTCCTGCAGACAAGAAAGGCAGATGTCCTCAAGTTCCTTGCCCCAGGAACAGACTTATGTAGCACCAACCTTAACTTTCAGATGGAGCAGTACATGGAAAAAGGGGAAACTGATGGTATCTACACCACAAATCTGAAGAGGACCTGGGAGAAGCTGTTGCTGGCAGCTCTGGATATTGCTGCCATTGAGAACCTTGCTGATGTTACCATCATCTTCTCCAGGAACTCCGGCCAGCAAGCTGTGCTGAAGTTCGCTGCTGCCACTGGAACCACTCAGATTGCTGGCCGCTTCATGCTTTGGGCCTTCACTAATCAGATCCAAGCAGCCTTCAGAGACCCACAGCTTCTAAAGGTGACTGATCTCAGAACTGACCCCTTGTCCCTCAGAGGCATCTTATATGAACCTGCCCACCACTGCTCCATGTAACAGACTCTCTTCTGCACTACATGGTCATTGCCATCCCGTGCAACAACAAAGCTCACTCTGGGGGTCTGATGTGGTGAATGCTGGCCTGGGAAGTACTCTGCCGCGTGGAGCTATATATCTTCTGTGAGCACCCATGGTAGGTTATGCCTGATCTTTGCTTCTACAGCTACCCACAGGAGACTGAGAAGGAGGAACAGGATGCTGCTGAGAAGACTAACCAAGGAGGAATTTCAGGGCTCTTGAGGTCACTGCTGCTCATCCAGAAGTGGCAGACTAGTCTGAGGGTGTGTGGGTGCTCTCTGTATCCATCCAACAGGTCCCTGCTGCAGACTTGAATGCCCAGCCAGCCACTGAGGACTGGTCAGCAACATTCACATCATAGGCCACTGAGTGGGTTGGAGTCACTGAAGTGACCCTGAGCTTCTCCGCAGACACGTGAGCAAAGGGGGAAAAGGTGGAAGGTAAATAAAGCCCCTAAAGCTCAAAACAAAACAAAACCCTATATTTTAGAATATAACTGGGACACCAAGGTATTAGCTTGTCTACAAACATTGTTAAGGGAGAATTCAATTCTATCTTAATTCTTAGATTAATTCTAGGTCAACAGCACTGTCCAGAGTGAGCATTTGTTTTGACTGGGCACCAATGGAACATCCACGGACTGATACTGGGCTAGCAGTGTCATAGTAATGACAATGGATTAGTATCAAATCAAATTCATCCTATTTCAAAATAAATGTATTATTAAAATAAGCTCATGGCTGTTAGAACTGCTAAGACTGTCCATCCATCCTTTCCTTTCCTTCCTTCCTTCCTTTTGAGGCTGAATGGGGTCAATCTTTATTACTAGTATTTTGATAGATTATTCTAAAATTGATTTTTATTAATTATTTTTACCAGCCCTATTATAGTTTTCCCTCCCTCTTCTCCTCTCAGTCCATATTCCCAACCTCCCCTCTTGCTCCACCCCCCAATCCACTCCTCCTCTTTTCTTTTCAAAAAAGGTTTATCAGGAACATCTCTGGGATGATCTAGAAACCTAGTGCAATGGAAACTCCCAGGAATCTATGAAAGCAACCACAACTAACACCCCTAGCAAAGGAAGATACGGAGCCTGAAACAGTCATCTCCTGTAGCCAGGCACAACCTCCAGTAGAGGGCTGGGACCCTAACCCAGACATATAACCTTTGACCTACAATTTACCTTCCCTACAAGATACACTAGGGTAAAAAAATATGCTGGCACAGAAATTAAGGGAATGGCCAACCAATGACTGGTCCAGCTTGAGAGCCATGCTACGAGAGGAAGCTCACCCACGGCACTGTCCATCATTTCTTAAGAACCTACAGTGAGAACAAACGTTAGGGACACCATTATTACTTATTTATACATATGGAGATCAGCTGTACCCTGTTAGGGTTTTAGCCCACATGAGTACTTACCTGCATATAAGAAATGTTCTACTTGAGCGCCTTTTGTAGCTCACTGAGATGTGCTGGCCTCCCTCTGAAAGACATATGCAACACTTACTAAATGTGTCAGTGTCATTTCAATAGATATTGCAGATGAAATTGTCGATACTGGGCTATGCTGACTTTCTCACTTACTTGACTGTTAGCATATTTCTTTGTTGGATCACTGTGTTCTCTCAAATAGAAGTTGAAAAACAGACCCTGAAAAAGGCGTCTCAGGGTACAATTCGGTCTACTAACATACCTGTCCATTGCCTTGACCATGATGAGTATTAAAGGGCACATAAACTCCATCTGAATGTTTTAATTAACTTCAGGTTAACATTTAATTAGTTTCAAAAGAATCCATCCTTTCTTGATTGGCTAGCTGTAAAATATATCTTAGGTTCACTGCTAGCTTAGAGTTCCACGAAAATGATAATTAAGTACAATAAAATCACTCGGTCTTCCTAGGTGAGGCAAGTTTTCTCTACACTGTGAAAGCATGAACCCATGGTCTCTTGAATTTTTATGGATGCAAACAGTTTTTCCCTGAGCTTCAGGAACAAAATCTTGTTAACTGCATGGTCATCACCATTACTTTTCTCTATAGAGGATGACCAGGTATCTTTTGCCATGATCCAGACTCACATTAGTGCTTAGCTCAACACCAACCACTGTGTTGTTAACTACCCAGGCACAGTACCCATCATATCTTGGCAGGTACCTGAGAAACAAATTGTGGAAAAATACATTTAGTATTTAGGGTTTTTATTCCTCTGAAGAGCCATCATGACCACAACTCTAACAAGGAAAACATTTAATTGGGGTGGCTGACTTCCAGGTTCTGAGGTTCAGTCCATTACCATCATGATGGGGAGCATGGCAGCCTGCAGGGAGACATAGTGGTGGAGAAATAGTTGACACCCTTACATCTTGTAGGCGACAGGAAGTTGACTGAGACACTGGACAGTGTCCTTATCACAGGAGACCTCAAAGTCCACCCTCACAGGGACACACTTCCTCCAATAAGGCCATACCTTCTCTAACAAAGGCACACCTGCTAATAGTGCTACTCTGCATGGGATTATGGGGGCCAATTGCATTCAAAATACTACAGCATACTTTGGGTTTAACCAATATACTGACAAAGTTTCTTGGTCTTTTTTTTTTTAATCATTTTGTGAGATATAAAAATGAGTTGTGAACTCTGATGTGAAAGCTTAGGAAGAGATGTCTTTTTTTTCTGTAAGAGATATTTGCTAAAGTTCCATGGTCAATATTGTTGTGATAGGTGGTACATCCGTTACTTAAGCATATGTAAATATCACCAAGAATACGGGGATTATCATAACCTCTAGATATATAAATTGTACAATCTCATGCATATTGGTATTGTTAGTGACAAGCTACTTTCTCAATCGAAGGTTATATGCTGAACATAAAGTTGACCTAACAGTCTCAGAAACACCTTTCGTCAATATCATTTCAAAATACGTAGAGCCTCTAATGAGTTAATGTCAGCATCACATTGCAGTACATTAGGAAATAATGGGGTAGCTGCCCAAAACAAAAAGAGGCAGCATTATTTTGAGAATCCCATTTATTCTTGCGTAGAAATTATAAAGGTTCATTAGTATGTTTTGGAGTAGGTTTTTAGTAAATTCCTTGGTAGCAAGATTCCACTTATGATTGCTATTAGGTTTACTGTGACCTCATAAGTGTTAGAAACTTAGAAATCTATTTGAAATATGTATGCAAGACACATCTTCTTTACCGAAGGTAAAAATATAATAGTTACATCGATCATCAGGAAACACTCAAAACTCTCTGTATACTTCTAAAACTTCAAAGCCATAAATATTGCTATTGACCCCATGTTCTCTTCATTACCTACTTATAGAAAACAGAGTGTCCACTTGAAAAGTTCACATTATTTAATTTTTTGTTGCCTATCGAGGCACTTGTTCACTACTGAGGTTAATTACACCATCATTTCCATACTAAAGCCCGTGAAAACAATATAATGGCAACCATAATTAGGGGCACATCTTTCATAGGGCACCTGAAAATGTCAGGGGCATCAATATGGTTTATGTTATTTCTTACAGGATTATCTTTAAAGTTCAACATACATTGAAGGTTTACCAGAAGCTCTTACTTAGAAGCAAAACATGGGAAATATTTTGGTCAAAACGGTGCTTTGTGACAGACAAGTCTTTTATCATATCACCTGGAGAAGCCCATATCTAACAGAGTTAGGAAGCATCTTACATGAAGAACAACAAATTATCCAGAAAATTATTGTTTGGGACTCATCGTCTCTTACCTGGACAATTAAAATATGTTAATACTAATATTACTAGATACTTATAATACCTTAGTTGGATACCTACCATCCTCATGGTCACCATCTTGTTGTAAGTTGATGGGGGGAGAGGTGTTTGTTGTGTTCCCCAGCTACCTGGCTCCCAAGCCCCCAGCTGCTGGCCCACTCAGCCACTGGTTGCCTGTACCCGAAATAACCACATGACAAACTGGATTCATTTAAATACTGCCTTGCCCATTATCTCTGGCCTTTTCCCAGCTAGCCCTCACCTCATAAACTAACCCATTATAAAAGTCTGTATGTCACCACGAGGTGGGTGACTTACCGGACGGAACTTCCTTCTGTTACGGGGGCCTCATAGCGACTGGCTCACTTCCTTTCTTCTCCTCCCAGAACTTCCGTTCTGTCTACTCCACCCACCTAAGGGCTGACCTATCTATAAGCCAGGCAGCTCTTTATTCAACCAATAAGAGTAAACAAAATACAGGAGAACACTCCCACATCACCATCTCTTACCTCAGGACTTGGAAAAATATCATGTTCATTACTGTGGTGAGGGTCATCATTATCTCTTTATTGTTTACCTGAAAAAAATCCATCATGTCTAGAAGTTAAGTGAACAATAAATCTTTTTGCCAAATTGCTAAAAATACTATAGTTATTTTTGTGGTTAGTTTTAACACAACCCCTGAAATATCACAAAATAACATATTCACTAACAAGCTAAGGTATATCATCAAATCCAACTGGTTTATCTGAGAAATCTCAGCCGTAATATTGTAGCTTGGAATACTATCATCACTTACCTGTATATCCACAAAATACCATGGTTACTTCTATAGACAGGGCAATTGTTATTTCTTAGCTGTAAATTTCAATACATACTTCATACTTAAGTAGCAATATTTTACTTTCTTACCTAGCTACTTACAGAATCTAGCCAATATTACCATGGGTAAGGACACTATCATCTAATCTTTGGATTCCTTCATAATATGTTGGTCACTGCAATAATGAAGACACAATTCTCTTTTACCCAAATACATGGCAAATCATATTGTTGCTAAATCTCCTAGAATCATTCAAGGTTCTTTATGCTCTGACTTCTGGGCCCTCAAGCCCAGCCAGTCCTCACCTCTCCTTTCATCATTGATAAGGTGAACATTCTAAGCAATTGAACTTCCTTAAACTCTTGTTGGGTCTCTTGGTTCCAGGAAACAGAACGATGAAACAAGACCTCATTATCTAATGAGGGCTGAATATTGGTATATCCTCCCTGGAAAAACTCAGGGTTCAGCGACCCTGAAATTGGTCATAATCAGAATAGGTACACAATAGAATGTGATGAAAGCCACATAGGAGGACTTTCTTTTAAGAGAGTTAATTACTAAGCATTCATCAGAATATGGAAGTAATAAGTAAGGTTATAGAAGTACTGCTAAATAATGACAACTTAATTTTTGCTTTTCACATAAATGTGGTATGATTTGTGTAGATAAAAAAGTCAGTTAATTCTGTATGCTTTCAAATACATTATTTTTCAAAATTGTTACTTATTATTGCCATGAAGAGACACCATGACCATGGCAACTCTTACAAAGAAACTATTTAAATGGGGTAGCTTAGAGACTGGGCTTGGCTTGAGCTTCTGAAACCCCAAAGGCTACCCCAGTGACATACTTTCTCCAATAAGGCCACACCCTCTCCGAGAGGGCCATACCTCATAATCCCTCTCAAGTAGCACCACTCCCTAATGACCAAGCATTCAAATATATGGGCCTATGAGAGTCATCCAAAGCACCAGAGCTATCATGAATACTAACTACTTTACTAGCTTATCTACTAAGAGAAGCATGCATGAACTTCACGTATTAAGAAATCTCTTGGCCCCTGTGACCTATATTTTTATCTTGGCTTCTGATCCTATCCAGTGTAACTTAGAAACCACTATATGATGTCATTTTTAAAAAGAAAGAGTGGGGGAAGCCAACAAAATTACCAAGTACATGGCATGCTGATAAGCCCATTCCTCATGAAATGGAGGAAAAAGGATTTAGAGTTTAAACCAGCCAGACTTATCTATATAGTAAAGTTGAGGCCAGCTTGAGCCATATGAGACTATGTCCTAGTTGGTATGTTTGTCAACTTGACACAAACTAGTACTTGAGAACAGGACACAAATGAGCAATTTCCTTCATAAGATTGGCCTGCAGGCAATCTGGTGTGACATTTTTTAAATTAGTGATTGATGGGGGAAGGTCCATCCCACTGTTGGTGATGCCACCAATATGAAAGTAATCCTGAGTTCTATAATAAAGCAGGGTAAATAGCCATGAGGAGCAAGGCAGTAATCAGCAGTCCTCCATGGCTTCTGCTTCAGTTTCTGCCTCCAGGTTTTTCCTTAACTTCTTTTGATGATGGACTTTAATGTGGAAATATAATCTGAAATAAACCTTTTCCTATCTGAAAAAAGCATGTATTATATCAGATTTTTCTGAAGAAAATAAAAAGTATTGGTATTTCTGTATACAGATTTCTTATTTAGCAGAAACCTTAAATGATAAAAAGTGCAATATTTGTTGACTGTTTTTATGATGGTGGCATTTTTTATTTCTGCTGTTTTCTTGGATTTTGATATTTAAATAAGTCAATGTGCTATTTTAAAATGGTATTAGTTACATACATTGTTTCTGTGAAAAATATGTAAGAAGACAAAATTTCTAAGAAGAAACAAGGGAGAAAGAATTAACACAGTAGAAGAAAATAAAGTTAATCATGGGCGGGGCAGTCATGGTGGCAGAAGCATAAGACAGTTGGTGACATTGTGTCCACAGTTAGGAAGCAGAGATGAATCAATGCTGGCACTCAGTTATCTTTGCTTTTCTATAGTCTGGGACCCAAACACTTCATGGCATCGTGCCACTAACATTCAGAGTAGGTTTTCCCGCCTCAATTAACCTAGAAAGGAAAGTCCCTCCAAAGATGCTCAGGGGCTTGTCTCTTCGATAGTGATTCCATATCATGCCAAGGTGACAACCAGTATTAACCATTATAGGTACTTTCTGTTCTCTTTTATGTTTTTCCCCTTTTACATAGAAATTGTCACATATGAACAAAAAAATTGTTAAAGATGTAGAATAGTTGTATGATGAAACCATACAACCATTAAGAATCATGCTTTGAAAAACATCAACCAACTACTAAAATACATATGAAATAATAGTAAAGAGGGAGAATGTATAATACACATGAAGCAAACTACAAGTCTTTTGCGGTAGTGTATTTATGTGCATGTGTATATATGCATGTGCATGTGTGCATATATGCATTGCTTGGGTACATATTGTGGCAGGCAGAGGTTGATACTGGATATCTTCCTCAATTACACTGCCTTATATTTTGAGATAGCCCACTGTTCTTGGAACTCACTGATTCAACTAAACTGGCTGGCCAACAAGCCCTAGGAACCATTCCATGTCTGCCTCCCAGCTCAAGGATTAGAGGCGTGCACTCCAATGCTCTATTCTCACATGGATGCTGAGGATTGAACTCAGATGCCAGGGCATGTACAGCAAGCACTTCACCCACTAACCCAACTGTATTTTTTGTGTGTGCCATGGATGATAAAGAGCTCAAAATATAAGGGTAGTAATATTTATCAAATAAGAAATTACATACCTTTTAATAAAAATAAACAATTTAGATAGAAATGTAACAGATAAATTCACAAAGATAAAAAGAATCACTTATCTGGGAGGAAATGGGGTCCTTTAATACCAATTAAGCTTCCTTGCCTTGCTAGCTGGATTGGGTCAAGTTTCAATAGTTTAAGAGGTCACCTTACTATGTTGAGGTAATATGTACAATTCTACTTTTCTTTCTTGAGACTGGCAATTTGGTTGAGGTTCCAAGAAACATTAAGAGTTGAGGGTTAGGCTAGGCAGTGGTGGCACATGCCTTTAGTCCCAGCACTCAGGAGGCAGAGGCAGGTGAATCTCTGTAAGTTTGAGGCCAGCCTGGTCTACAGAGTGAGTTCCAGGACAGCCAGGGCTGTTATATAGAGAAACCCTGCCTTGGGGGAAAAAAGAGTTGGGGGTTAGTCCCCAAGCAGTTAGTGCATGATTGCTGGAGGGTTGGGTATTTTACTTCTTCATTTGGGGCTGTTTTTGGTGTTCACATTGACAAAGGGTGAAGATCTCCTTTCTTCTATAACTGCTTCAGAAGTGAGAGGGGCTTCTGGAGTCTTAGAGTCAGGGCCCTGGTTAGTATGTCTGATCTGTGGGGTTACTAAGCACAATGGATTTGATCAGGATTTAGGGGCGGGAGGGAAGCATTTTGTAGAGGGAAGGGTCTGGTTACTGCGGGAACCTGAAGGCCTGAGTGTGAAACAGCCTGAAGGTCAACAGGTCCTTGGTGGCAGGAGATGGTGGAGGTGGTAATGACTGATATTTCTGAGGCAATACCATCTGGAGCTTAATGGGTTTTGTGTAGAAGATATAAATCATAAAAATGGTAAACAGGAGCCAAAGACAGAGTCAAATTTAAAACAAGGGGCTAGAGGAGCAAAACACATGAAAATGCATCCTGAAAAATCTTCCTAGAAGCTCTGCCAGACAGTACATACATAAAGTTTTTTATGTTTTCTAGAATTTTGATGTTTTCCTTGAGATTTTAGGAGACTTTCCTCTACTTTTCTTGAACTATTGACACAGAAACAATAGGCTTCTTCAAAGCACATAGGCATGTGCCTCCTGCTTATGCAGTAGGAATATCTAGTGTCCTTTGTTCTAGAGGATTATTTCTATTAGGGAGCCGAGGCTTTGTTGCTATGCCTCTACAACAGCTACCATGGTCTTAAAGGTAGGCTGCAGAATGAGACAGGTATTTCTGATGTTTCTTGGGTGTATAGCTCTCATTTGCTTAAAGGTGCCCTCTAATAATAGATGAGTCCAAAGTCACCTCTTTCTCCACTGGGTGGGGGATACAGGCATCCTTGGGATTTTATTTTTGTTATGTTTGAGGTGAAACTGTGAAAACAATAGTGTTTTCTTTACAACAGAGCCTAAATCGTAGAAAGCATCAAGAGATGGGGAATCTTTGCATCTAATCCCTAGCTGTGGCAGACAATCTGTGCATCGGGATGGCAACCACTACTCTACAGAAGCTCTGCCACTTAGTCTGGAGGGCTGGATCACATAGAAAGGAGTATCTAGTCCTTTCGTGGCTAACTCTGGTATGTGTTTCCAGAATACAAATACATTGGTAGTCTGTCACCAATTGACTAGAATGAAAAGTTTCAGTATTGAGCTCTTTGGGCCCAAATCCAGGGATATAATCATTTTTACACAAAAATCAGCCAATAATGGAATGATTGGGAGGGGTCTGACAGAATGGGCCTGGAAAGGGAAAATTTAAAGGGAAAACTGAGGTCTCACTTGGTTATATGTAGAACCCCGGGTATTTTATTTATCAGAACGCCAATGTCCTCGCTTACCACTAAGTGATTTAAAGGCAAAAGGAAGGAGTTTGGGCTTTACTTATGTTGGCAACATTGGTTTTTGACTACAGGTTTACAAAAGCATAACCATCTTGATCCTTACATAGCTCCTATCCAGAGGCGATAACATTGGGCAGCCAATAAGAAAAGAGTTTGCTTGTTTAAGACTGTATCCCAGACCCAGGATAGCCAAAACAATCCTGTATAATAAAGGAACTTCTGAAGGCATCGTCATCCGGGACTTCAAACTCTACTACAGAGCTAACAAAACTGGAAACAGCTTGGTATTGTCATAAAAATAGACAGAAGGACCAATGGAACTGAATTGAAGATCCAGATATCAATCTACACATCTATGAACACCTGATTTTTGACAAAGAAGCAAAAAAATATAAAATGGAAAAAAGAGAGCATATTCAACAAATGGTGCTGGCATAACTGGATGTCAACATGTAAAAGAATGAAAGTAGATCCATATCTATTGCCATACACAAAACTCAAGTACAAATGAATCAAAGACCTTAAAATAAAACCAACCACACTGAACCTCATAGAAGAGAAGGTGCGAAGTATACTTGAATGCATTGGTACAGGAGACCACTTCCTAAATATAACCCCAGTAACACAGACACTGAGAGAAACAATTAATAAATGGGACCACCTGAAACTGAGAAGCTTCTGTAAAGCAAAGCATATGGTCAATAAGACAAAACAGCAGCCTACATTATGGGAAAATATCTTTACCAAGCCTACATTGGACAGAGGACTATTCTTCAAGATATACAAACAATCAAGATATTGGTCATCAAAAGAACAAATAATCCAATAAAGAGTACATACTTAAGCAGAGAACTCTCAACAGATGAATCTAAAGTGGCTGAAAGATACTTAGGGAAATGTTCAACATTCTTAGACCTCAGAGAAATGCAAATCAAAACAACTCTGAGATTCCATCTTACACCTGAAAGAATGGCCGAGATCAAAAACACTGATGACAACTTATGCTGGAGAGGTTGTGGGGAAAAGGGAACACTTCTGTATTGCTGGTGGGAATGCAAACTGGTACAGCCCCTTTGGATACCAGTAGGGCAATTTCTCAGAAAATTAGGAAACAACCTTCCTCAAGACCCAGCAATACCACTTTTGGGTACATACCCAAAGGATGCTCAATCATACCACAAGGACATGTGCTCAACTATGCTCATAGCAGCTTTGTTTGTCATAGCCAGAACCTGGAAACTACCTAAATGCCCCTCGATAGAAGAATGGATAAAGAAAATGTGGTACATTTACACAATGGAGTACTACACAGCAAACAAAAATAATGACAGCTTGAAATTTGCAGGAAAATGGATGGAACTAGAAAACATTATTTTAAATGAGGTAACCCAGAGCCAGAAAGACAATTATCACATGTACTCACTCATAAGTGGTTTTTAAACATAAAGCAAGAAAACCAGCCTACAAACCACAATCCCAGAGAACCTAGACAACAAAGAGGATCCTAAGACAGACATACACGGGAAGTAGAAAAGGACAAGATCTCCTGAGTAAATTTGGAGCATGGAGATCATGGGAGAGGGTAGAAGGGGAGAAGGGAGGGATGGAGGGGAGCGAAAAAATATATATAGCACAATAAAAACAATTTTAAAAATATTGTGTCCCAGCTTTTCACAGGATGGGAACCAAAGACACCATTTCTGATCAAGCTCTGGGCCCTATCTTACCTTAAGGTATATTTGTCACTGGGACCTTCTGGGCTAATGTCTCCTCCTATTGTAGCACATCTAACTATGTAAGAGGAAGTATAAGAGAATCCTGAGGACTGACTAGAGATGCTAACAGATCTTCTATGGCTAGGGAATAGATTTAGATGGCCATCTCAATTACAAACATCTTTGTGTGTGTAGTCAACAGTCAGAAGCATCACACAAAGTTCCTTCTTTGTTGATGGGTAGAATGGAAAGGGGAGAAACATATGGAAACATAAAGGACTGCCAGAGGGCAGTGCAACAGGAGAACCACAGCTGTAAGACTGTATTTTAGAGCAAGCAGCAGCAAAGGAGATTCCTTTGTGGCAGAGGGGTTGATTCCTTTAGACAGAAGTATATTGGTAAAAAGACAATGAATGTGTTCCCAACACAGAATCACCACTACATTTGGCTTTCTTCATAGAGTTAGAAACAAGGTAATAAGACAGGTAAGTGATGGCCTTGGTTCAGGAAGAGTCTCTGAAATGACCATAAACATATTTAAGATGAATTCTCCAAGCAAAGTTTTGTCTTATAGGACATCAAAGGAAGAAGAAAAAAGAAAAATGGAGAAGAAGAGGAGAAAGAGGAGGAAGAAGGAGGAGGAGGAAAAGAAGAAAGAGGAAAGAGGAAAGAAGGAAGGAGGAGGAGGAG
>JAQHUG010000176.1:515760-530500 GCA_028555095.1 Dicrostonyx torquatus
AGAAGAAGAAGAAGAAGAAGAAGAAGAAGAAGAAGAAGAAGAAGAAGAAGAAGAAGAAGAAGAAGAAGAAGAAGAAGAAGAAGAAGAAGAAATAGCTTTAAAAATTCAAGTAAAAGGACTGTGGTCTCTCATTAGGATTTGGAGGTGTCTGTGGGTAGATTTCACCTATGTGTTGCAGGAAGACATGATAAAGATTTCTAAAAGGTTCACAGAAATAGGTTCTTTGTACTTCCGGTCTGGAATAGTCTTAATTCTGGGCAGATAAATCCAGGGTGACTTCTGTTCAATCCAGACAGCTTCAAGTGGCCTTTTCTCCCGTTGGGACAGTTTTAAAATAGGCACAATCCCTTAGTTCCTAGGGATATTATGAAGTAGATAATGAGTCTCTGGCCCTAGTATAAGGTCTATATGGAGGAGGAGCCTGCCGTAAAGGACTTCAAAGGGGCTGATGGAGTTTGAAGTCTTGGGAGTGATGCAAGATCACAAAAGTAGAAGGCTGTTAAATCTCAAGATGAGCTTAAGGAGATTACACCTTTTCATCTTTCCAGACTGAATGTGCCAGGCTGCATGGAGTTAATTTTGAGAGCAACACACACTCTGTGAGCAATATTGATAATGAAAGCCAAGCCGTTGTCAGACTGTAGGGACCAGAGAGCCCAAAGTGGTGAGTAAGGTATTCTATAACAAGGATGGTAACCTCTGAGGTCCCCTCCTTTTTTGCTTTGAGGAATGCCTCTATTCACCCTCTGAATAGGTATCCATTAGAACTAGGAGATCTATATTTTTTAAGATTTCTTTTCCTTTATATTCATGCACATGTATGTGTGCCTAGGGAAGCATGTACTTTTGTGAAGCCAGAAGAGGTTAATGGATCCCCTGGAGCTGGACTTCCAGGCAGTTGCAAGTCGCCTGACATGAGTGCTGAGAATCAAACTCAGGTTCTCTGGAAAAGCAGTAGGTGCTTTGATCCACTGAGCCATCTCTCCTGCCCCATAACTAGTGCTGTTTGTATAAGGCGTCTCAGGTCACTGGCTCAGGCTCCAAGCAGTTACATTCTGATTTCTTCAGAGTGTGGGATTTTTTTTTTGGCCCTACAGTTATTTCTGGCAGGGTTATTTTTTGTTGTTGTTGTTCCTCTGTAGATATTTTATAGCTTATAATTTGTATAAGACATATATTTGAGTTATTAATGGGAAGGGGAAATGCAATCTTCAAAGTAACATCCTATTGTATTCTTGACTGCTTGATTGGACAAGATCCAAGTCTCATAAGACTGCTATCAGGACTAAGTAGAAAAACATTTGTAAAGCCCATCTGCAGGCCAGTAGCGCCAAAGATCTTTCATCCTTCTGCCAAGGCCATTTCTCCAATTTTACCTTTGCACTTAACTGG
The DNA here is from genome assembly GCA_028555095.1 of Dicrostonyx torquatus. Lineage (NCBI taxonomy): Eukaryota > Metazoa > Chordata > Mammalia > Rodentia > Cricetidae > Dicrostonyx > Dicrostonyx torquatus. The sequence goes on from JAQHUG010000176.1 coordinate 517,153, forward strand.
AGTCATGCTATGTAATTACTAATTTTTCTTACATAAAATGCGTACTAGAAAGCCTGTAATTTGTAAGGCTGATTTTTTTTTTTTAACTCTTAGGGTCGTAGTAAGCCTCTAGTATGCAAACAATACTGTTAACAAACCAGATGGAATCTAAAGTTAAGAGCCAGGCTACAAGTTTGTTGTTACTGCATCCTAGAAGAAAACCTAGGATCTAGATTAATAATCCAGATTGGTAAAAGGGAGAGGGGTTGGAGCACAGTACTGATCAGGACGGGGAGAGGACAATTTTTAAAATTTTTCTCTTCACCTTTCCCGTAGCAGTCATAGAACCTATAGAAAAGGTAAAACAAAAACCATGAAATATATCTATGTAGATTTCACTGAGATAGATTATCAGAACTAAGTCTTTTCCCAGGAAAGAGTATTCTTCCGTGGTGTCAGTATGAGGGCTCTGTTGCACTTAGTATACTAGCGAATCATCCACTAATCTGTTGGCTTTGTGGGTCCAGACCTAAGACTCTAGGCCTTATGAAAGCACTGTTTGAACTACTGCCGTGAGTAAAAAGCTGGGCATACCGGAGATTGCTACAAATCTGAAGCAGGATGAGAAAACAAGTTGAAGGCCGGTCTGGAAATTTTAGTGAGACCTGTCTCAAAACAGGAAACTAAAAAGGAGCCTGGGTGGGCTGGGTGCGACAGTGTAAGCCTTTAATCGCAGGAAGCAGGAGATAGGGACAGGCAGATAGATCTCTGTGAGTTTGAGGCTAGACAGGTCTCCAGAGGCGATTTCAGTCAGTTAGGGCTCCACAGTGAGACTTTGTCTTAAAAGTGGGGGATGGGTTATGAAGCTCAATGGCAAGATATTTGCCTAAGTATATACAATATCCTAGGTCCGAGGGATGGCCCCACAAGAAAAAGGGAAAGAAAAAGAGTTAATAAATTATAAAGCTGAGAATGGCAACATCATTATGGTCCTAGTATAGCCTTAGATGGAGACCATAGGTGCTAATTTCTCAAGTTATAGCAGGTTTCATAACCTTAACTCTAACCTAAAAAATGTTGGACCAGACATTTTTTCCAAAATACTAATTTCATTGATTGTTTGGTAATTTCATACCATGTACCCCAATCACACTCACTTCCCAGTCCTCCCAGGTCTGCCCCCTACTCTTGTGACCTCCGCCCACCCCCCCACACATACAAGAGGAGAAAAACAGAAAAATAATAACGAGTCCAATTGTGTTGCCCATATACTCCCTGGAGCATGGTCAAACTCCCGTGGCCAGCCCCTTAAAGAAACTGAGTCCTTCTCTACCCACATCCCTGTCAGAAGCCATCAATTGTGAGAGCTGCACTTCAGCATCCTTATCACGATTCTTAAGAGTTCTCTTTGATGGCTTTCTGTCTAGGTTGTTAACTTTTGGGGCTGGAGGTGGGATAGGAGTTGGCACAGAATCCTTCTTTGTCCCTCTCTCTCAATTGTGCGTTCACAGTCATTAATACCACTGTGAAAGTAGCTTTCTTGCCTTTTACAGTCAGCAGGAGCATGAATCAGACTTCCACATGGTCTTTGATGACAGCGTGGACCATGGACACCGTCATCATCCTTAGCAGCAGCACAGGCCAAGGTCATCAACATGGTCCCAGGTACTACACAGGACACTGTGATGTTTTAAATAGGTATGATCCCCATAGACTTGTGTGTCTGAATGCTCTGCCTATAGGGAGTGGTACTATTAGGAGATGTGTCCTTGTGGAGTAGGAATGGCCTTATTGAAGGAAGTGTGTCACTGTGGAGGCGGGCTTTGAAGTCTTATAAACTCATGTCTGGCCAGTGGGACAGACTCCTGCTGTGTGCAGATCAAGATAGAGAATTCTCAGCTCCTTCTCCAGCACCATGTCTGCCAGCATGTCTCCTACCATGATGATAGTGGACTAAACCTCTGAACTCTAAACCAGCACCAGCTAAATGTTTTTCTTTATAAGAGTTGCTATGGCCGTGGTGCCTCTTCACAGCAACAGAAATCCTAAATAAGACAGACACTAACACAAATATGGTTCCTGGTGGTGGCTCAGCCCATAGATATCAACACAGCTTCGGGCAGCAGCAGCATAGACCATGGACATCCACAAGGCCTTCAGTGGTAACACAGCCCACAGACATCAACATGGCTTCAATAGCAGCACCGACCATCAACATCTGCCTGGCCTTTGGTAGTAACACAGGCCACAGACATCAACACGGGCCCTGGCTCTAGTATCACAGACCCAGACATAGTCCTCAGCAGCAGCACAAGCATGGACATCAACATGGCCTCTGATGGCACCCTGGACCACAGACACTAATATGGCCTCTTGCAGCAGCTCAGACGATAGATGTTCACCTGGTCTCTGGAGGTAGCACAGGCCTCAGACATCCACGTAGCTTCAGTGACATCCCAGATCATGGACATGATCCTCCAGTTTCAACACATCCTGGTGCAGTGGACCACAGGCATCAACACAGCCACTCCAGAGAATGAACAGTTCTTCACCTCAGACTTCCCGTTGTTGCTCAGAGCTAGGACAAATGTGCAGCTTGGAAGTGCGTTTGGGGGGGCTGAGTCTGTGGAAGCTCCGTGCTGCTGGATATCAGCATGCCGGGCCCACTAAGCAACAACACGTTCCCCCTCCCCCCTCAACTTCTCTCGCACGAGTCCTGCCTCTCTCCACTGTGCACTCCCTATTCTGTTCTTCCATCTTTCCCCATCCATGTCACATAAGTGTCTGTCATGATGGCACTGGAAACCGCAGTGTATCAGACAGTATATTTTTTTGCTCAAACAACTTTACATGTAAATATTCACTGCAATGAGTCATTGGTCTAGTTCAAGGTTTCTGGTTTCTGAAGCACCATAAATGGTGACCATTTTTGAGACTTGTCTCAGACATCCCTTTGTTGCTCAGAGTCAGGAGATGTTGTAGCTAGGCAGGGTGTCTGGGGGAACACCCAGTGGGAGCTCCTGGCTGCTACTCACCTCCCTGTCTTTGATGTCTACCATCCATCTGAGGCTCACTGGGCTTGCCTTTTGTGCTTTGAGCCTGGAGGCTGGACTACTGCCTGGCAATCCCTATCTCCTAGCAGGGCAAGCAGCTTAAGCTGCAGTAGCCATAGTGACAATATGTTGGGGGCCAGCTGGCTGGCCTAGGACTGACCCTATTCAGTAATGCCATCTGGTTCTGCAGGACCAGCTCCTCCATGCACTCCAGTAGCGTGTAGATGGGAATAGCTCGTAGATGTTGAGGTGGACCAGGCCCAGGTGGCAGCCAAGTTGGTATAAAACTAACTTCCCTGTGTTTCATAGTATATTTCTGGTCTCTCTATAAGGCAGCACCATAAAAAAAAACCTTACCATCATGACAACTATAAATGTCTCTGAAACTAAATGTCCTCAGGGGAAAGCATGCACCCAGTTAAGATCTGTGGATTATAGTGTTAGGTAGCTAGTCGCTTATTACCTGTAATCCCAGTCTTTGGGAAGCTAAGAAAAGGGAATAAAAGAAGGTTTGGGGCAAGCCTGGGATATATAGTAAACTCTATAATATTCTATGCTATAGAATGAGATCCTATCTCAAAGAAAGAAAGAGGGCGGATAGTCAATATGACTTTCTCTTCCTCTTACCTAGCTTGTGCTGTTCTCTCAAACTCTATGAACACTGTTCCTGACCTTAGTTTTGAGTCTGTTTATAAATTATTTTGTTCACAAGACTAGGAACCTTCAAATGGGAGCCCCCAATTATCAGTAACAACAGGAAAAAATAAAAATAATGATGCTGTTTTGATTTTTCAAACCACCTAAATGCAAGACTGTAATAGGTGTGAATTGGCATTCACAGAACACCTGCAGAGATTCCCATTCTTTTGTGTCCTAGCACAATAAACTGGGTCAAAATACATGGATGGTTATAGAAATAGAGAGAGTTCATTAAGAAATAAAAGGGAACTTCAGGGGTAGAAGTGGACTAGTAAGCTGGGAAGGCAGACACTCAAAAGTCTTGTGACTCCTGAGTTTTGATCCTTTCTAGATTCTATAGCTCCTGCCCTGCCCTGGAAACCTTTCAGGCTTTTTTTCAAACATGCTCTGTGCTGTCACAAATAGTCCACGGCAAGAGATGCTTCAAATGTTTCTGCCAATTGTCATTTTCTCTACACCCCTACTCTCCTGTGTCAAGACTGTACACAGGGACTTAGGGACTGAAACAGGCACTTACAAGGTACTTTTACTAAAAAGCATTGACTTACTTGGCCCACGATAACTAAAAGTGTTATGAAAGACTGGCACCTCTGTCTTTATTTTGTGTCTGTCTGCCTCTTTTGCAAAAAGCAGAGATAGGTCATTGCCCTAAGCTTGCTGTCCATTTTAATTCTAGGAAATAAAGAAATTCAAGATGGTAGGCTCCCCTGGCCAAAAATAGTTCCTTTGATAACGAGGCCATGCCTGGATCAGAAACAATCATCTTTCAGAAATAAGATTGATTGATCTCATAGAATTAGGGTGACAAGGTCTTTTAGATCACCTTCAAAATCAGGACAGAGACAGTGGTCAACTAAGCTACACCTTCACCAGAACTGCTGAGACATATGTCTGGCCCTTTGTTTAAGCCAAAACGTCATGTCAGTACTCCAAAGGCAGACATGCAATCAACAGACCTCGTTAATCTGTCCTCTTCCAAGTGTAGCAACACTGAATAAATCTCCTCTCTCTGCGTTCACCATTACTTAACTCTTTAGTTGGCATATTGGGATGAGTAGCTGGTCCTACTTGTCTTAAAATGCCTGATAATTAAATTGGCTCAATATAGAAAGGTATAATTTTTTAATTATCTATTTGAATAAAAAGTTACAATCTTGACCATATTCCCTGCCTGGTCCTCCTAGATCCGAGTCTCAGGTAACGGTTGGTCTCAGGTCAGAACTTATGACTATGCTTCTGATTGAAATGCAAAGAGCTAGAAACGTACAAGGTGGGAGCAGAGGTTTACTTATAAGCCAGCAGAAATGTTCTGGAACGATTTTAGCTAAGAACTAACAGCTAAAATACACAGAACTAGTAAGAAGCATATTCTGCCACTGAAAAGACCTTTGGAATTTGACAGTAGAAACCAAGTCTGGTTCCAATCATAAAGCCAAATCTCACTTAAAGATTCCTTCTCTTAAAATATAGTTAATTTGACCAATAATTCAACAAAATGCTGAATTTGTAAAAAAAAAAAAAAACTGACTGGAATAAAAAGTTGGTTTCAAGACGAAGCCAGTGCTGGCAGTAGTCAATAGGCCTGATCTTCATGGGTCATAGGCTAATCACACTCGGCTTTCAGCACCCGTCTCTACTTGTATACTGGTCATGCCTTCTGATTAGCTCTGATGTATAAGAATGTAGATGTTTCCATTTCCATTCTCACAAGAAGAAAGGCAGCTGCACAAACTAAAACTAACTTCCCTTGGGGGTCAGAGTATAAACTGCTACTCTGAAAACTGGAGAGACACAAGGAATCAAGTTTACCAGGAGAATAGGCCTCTGGTGACAGTCACTGCTAAGAGCAATCAAACAGTCACTGATGAACTGCTGAAAGCTGCCTCTGGACTAACTTGAGCCTTCAGAACTACTTAACTTTTCCAGAGGCCCACCTGCTTTTATAGGCTGATATCCAGGGGTCACACTAGAGGTGCGGGGATTAGTCTGGGTGGCCTCCCCTAAGTCATTCCATGTTATGAAAAACGGGTTTTTCAGACTGTCCTTTGTTTCAAGAGACTCCATTTTTAATGATGAGGGATGGCTCCGTACCTTAGTGGATATATGAATAGTGCCACCTGTCTGACACTACCCACACAGCACGGACTAATAACTTATTCTTAAAAGTAGAAAAAGCGCCACACTACAAACTTATCAATGTGAGCTGTGACTGTAGGGGCTCCTGGGCATATTACAATCACATCCGGAAAATCAGGCATTACAAATTATTGGCCATAATGAACTGAGAAAATGCTGCACCCCATAAAAAGGAGGGCATTTAACACCACATTGGTAAAAGCCCTATTGACCTGTCATGCGACAATTCGGTGTATTATTAAAGGGCAAACAGGCAGAGAACTTCCCAGTGTTCCAGGGGCTTTGGTTTGTTTGGTCCCTGCTGTTGACATAGTCTACTCGAAGTGCTATCTGTTCATGCATCTGGACCTGCTGTCCATCTTATTGCCATTTGCTCACCTAGAACCAGTCTTGCCCTTCAACTCTACAATACCCACAGGCTTACACATTGATTCAACAGCTGGACTGAATTCTGATGCTCTGGTCATACCTGTGACCTGACAATGTTTCCTCCACGAGCCAAAGAGTCAAAGACCATCTAACGAAAACCCACCACAAAGAAGTCCTCTCTGAGGTGCTGGTCGGGGTTGTTTAAGGGTCTCCCTAACATTACAAGATATTGCTATTGTCCTTAGCCATCCCCAACAGATGGAAGGTACATCCCTACTGATGAAGACACCATATACTTTAGACATATGGCTCAGAGATCCCTGAGACAGAAGTGATTCGAGTTTCCTCCAGGAGGACAAGCTTTCATGGTACCAGAAGGTGCCAGTCAAGTTTCCAAAGGATGGAACTAACCAGTCCTACCCAGCTATGATGCCACAACAACAAGAATGGCACAATAACTCCAACAGAGCAGCAGTGGCACGTTGGTGGTAACTAAGAGCTCTCTAATTTAACTGAAGACCCACTCAAAAAGAGGGAAATCCTGCCTGGCATTGGAAATATAGCCAACTGCCCAGGGCTAGTTAAGTCATGGATCTTGATAGAGAACCTACAACTGCTATTTATTAAGTCAGCATATTCCCTAACTACATCCTAAGTATTTCTCCTTATACCCACAGATAAATGTAGTCCTCACCCCTCATTAAGAAATCTTCTCTTTGCAACATAAGGATATCATTATTTAAAAAAAAAACTACAACCAATCAAACTGCAGACTTGTGGAGCCCAGTCCTGAAGAATACATCTACAAAACTCCCCTTCCTAAGGTTCAGTAGACATTGCAGAAGATGGGGTGGAAAGATAATAAGAATCAGAGGATCAGAGAGTTTGGTGATGGTATCTCATAGTGATGACAGAAGCTACACTCATAAAGTCTCATGAATGTGACAGTCTAATGTGAACTGAACAAGGACAAAAACAATAGACATGCTAATGTGGGCTCATTCAGTGAGGGGAGCCCAGGAGGCCTCCGGCAACCGAGAAATGCTAAGAGAGAGAAATGTTCTTTTCCTGAGAAGAGCACATCTCTTTCTTATCCAATACCAAAGGTTAGCCCTGAAAACTTACATTCAAGAAAGCATTATACATACTGATCAGATTGTACTTTTATATGTAGAAACACACACACACCTTTATACACACACACACACACACACATATATCAATGAAAAAAGAAGCCATGAAGTTGAAAAAGAGTAGGCACACACACACACACACACACACACACACACCTTTATAAACACATATATGTTTGTAACAACGAAAAAAGAAGCCATGAAGCTAAAAAAAGAGTAAGAAGAATTTTGAGGGAGGAATGATGCAATTATAATCTCAAAAGATAAAAAAGAAATAATTAAAATAAAAATTAAAAGAAAAAATACATAGTAGCACACCATCATGTCCTGTTCCCAACATGAAGATATCATGGACACCTGTATCCTCAACAGCACAAAGAATAAGAATTTGCCTGAACTGTATTTTTGTTTGTGCTGAATTATTTTCATGGTAATTCTGCTCAATTACAAGGGTAATGAATTTTCCAAATCTTGGCACACTAAAACTTGCATCTGTATACCTTTATATTGGATGAGCGCTTAATGGGGTGTAGGAATCTAAGTTCAAAATTATGTCCTCCCATATATTTAAATTTATCACGGTACTAATTTCCAACTACAACATTCCATTGTACTGCTGTCACTAAAAAGAGCACTCATGGCTAAAAAGTTTTCTCTTGGCAAGTGTGGAATTTTAGTTGCTCAAAAAATTAGGAACATTTTTAAACTCTTGATTAATCAAAAGCTTGTTATAAAAATGTAAAAAAAGGTATTTTGGGAAATGATATGTACCAATTTTAAGACAAACATTAACTTGGGAGAATATAGGAACAAGAGAGAAGATGAATTCACTGTCTATAGCATTATAATTCTTAATAAATATCAAAGGACCTAAGACCAAAAGGGAAAATATTATAGATATAATTGGGTTTTCCTGTTAACCTGTTCTTTTCTCAAAATCCAGCTTATTAAATTGTAACACAATTATTCATAATTCTTATGGTTTTATATTCCTATTAATAGAGTATACATTATGAAATCTATAGATGTTCTGCTTTTAAGATTTACATAGAGTTATCTACACACAGAATTTTGTAACTTGATATGGTCCCTCAATATTATTACTGAGACCCATGTGTATTGCTATGTATTCAGTTAGTACATTCACTTGTCTTAGAGGAGAGTCTCTCTATCCAAGGAGCCATTGGGAGAAACTTTAATAAAATAGATTAATAATTTCAACTGGGAGTTTTTGGACGCATTTGGAGTTACCAGAAGTAGAATTCAGGGAGTAGAAGTCAAGTGATGCTTCTAAATATTCTGCAGGACACAGAACCATTGCAAGAGAAAAAAATCTGTTCCAATATTTATAGTACTAATGCTGAGAAACCATGATATACCCCAAAGCCACATATGTTACATTCCTGAAGAAATCCTTGGTATAGAGAAGTGACCCAATCATAGACACTTTAAAATAAAAGCATGCTTTCTGCTGCTGCATCATCATGATTGTGCCTTTACTGCATTAGAGACTACCTTCTTACATGTAGATGGAGGTTAAACAGTTTTATAGCAATCATTATTGCTTATTTTATGGAGTTGTGTATGTATATATGTTTTGTGATATGTGAGTGTGTGTCTTGTGAATATTATAGTGGCAAGTGGGTCTATAGGCTTTTTTTCCCTATTCTGCATGCTTACTGAAAAATATGAGAGTTAAACTAGACTCGATATAGTAGTATAACCATGTTTTGGCTCCCATACATTTAAAAGCATCTTTTACACTAATAAAACATGGTTCTTATATGCAAAAATAAATGTGTATTACAGATAATACTCAGATTAATAATGAGGAAAGTTAAGGCATTAACCAAGTTAAAGGCAAATCTGGTGTAGGAGGTCCTTCTGTATTTGTGTTACTTTCATTGGTTGAATAAAGAAACTGCCTTGGCCTTTTGATAGGGTAGACCTTAGGTGGGCAGAATAGACAGAACAGAATGCTGGGAAGTAGGCAAGTGTGGCAGATGCCATAAAGCTCCTGCCCAAGACTGACAGTTAGAATCTTTCCCGGTAAACCATGACCTCATGGTGCTCCACAGATTATTAGAAATTGGTTAGATCAAGATGTGAGAGTTAGCCAATAAAAGGCTAGAATTAATGGGCCAGGCAGTGTTTAATTAATATAATTTCTGTGTGGTTATTTTGGGGGTTAAGCTAGTGAGGTGGTGAGATGCGGCCCGCTCTTTCCTACTACACAAATCCAAAGAAAACAGTTACCGATGACAAACAGCAGAATGAGTGTGTAACTGAGTCAAATCCAGCTTTTCATAGTAAGTGAGGAAAGGTGATCTTAGCTCCACTCATCTCCCAGACAGAAAAGAATCTGATGCCTATAAACAACTATGTTTTGGATTACTTTTAGGTATCATTGATTTTCCAAGTAGCCAAATAACTCTCAAAGAATAAAATAACCTATAGGGATGTCTTTTACTCTAGACAATTTATATTTCCTCACTGCAGCAGTTTTTCTTCCTGCAGTGAAATAATTTTAACATTAGAAAATATATGGCCTAGTTTTTCCATTATGTAGTTTAAACTATGAATCCTAGAGCAGTCATTTGAGCAGGTCCAGGACCATCACCTTTCCTATAAAGAAATACAGATGTCTCTTGTCAATCTTTCTGGGAAGAAGATATTTCAGAGGATGAAAACAAAGCTGGACTCAGATTCAGAAGGTTTGGGGGGATTTTTTCTTCCTCTAAGTTATGTGAAAATGACACCTTGACTTTAATGTCAGAGACACCTGGAGTTGCCCATTTTCTTTTATTTCTCTGTCATGTAATAATGGGCTGCTGGGAATGAGGCAGAGTTCCCTATTTTCAGTTTGGACTTCTAGGTTCAAAGGATACCTACTTCTCTTGGCTGCTGTAAGTTATTGTGTTTTCTTTTCTTCTTTCACCTCTAATGATCAAAGAAAAGGCCGCCGATTAGACATGAGAAATATGGAGAACTAACCTTTGCTTGCACTCACAGCAAAGACATGCCAACAATGGTTACCAGGAGAGGAGTGTAATATCCAGGAATATTATGGTGAAGTAGAAAGATAGGCAAGTAAAAAAGATGATGACCAGTCCTGAAACTGTGAGGCAATTCTAGGGGTACCTGGCTCAGAAACAGTTCAAGTAATAGTTGAGGATGTCCAGTTGTGAGAAATTTTGCTGATGTGAGTTATACAATAGTAATTTGGAGCTAATACTGAAGTATGGCTTATTTTTGTTACCAGAGACTTATGGAGTCAATTCTTATACATTGTATAAAATCATAAAAGATTGGTAGTAACAATGATAAAGATAATGGGATGAAAATATGACGTTTAAGTATAAAATTTCATTTGCTACTTTGATCTAAAAAGGTAAACACAGCATCAATACATAATAAGCAATGAGACTAAATCTACAGTAAAAAAAAATGTCAAGATCATGTGATTCAGTTCCCTGGATGGCTTAGCCATCTGCCATCTAAACTTCCAGACTAGAGACACCTTACTCTATATCACTGCATAAACCTGCAACAGAAAGCTCATAGCATCTGCTTAGAGTTTGATGCAACATACTCAGATATAGGTTTTGATCCATAGTCTTAAATCTGGGATCATAAAAACTTACTTTTTAATTAATTTATTAACTAATAAATGGTAATTATTGGGGCTGAAGATGTAGCTCAGTTGGTAAAGACCTTGCTTATCATACATCACATAAATGGGATTGTAGCACATGCCTGTAATCCTAGCACTCTGGAGGTGAAAGTAGGAGAATCAGAAATCCAAGGGCATCCTTTATTACATAGCAAGCTCAAGGCCAGCATGGACAACATGAAACCCTGTCTCAATGAAAAAGAAAATCAGCCTTACCCTAAGCCTAACTTGTAGACTGCCTTGCTTAAACATCAAAGACTGGTAGATGCAATTAAATACTAACTTTTAAAGGTGAAAAAATCCAAAATACTTCCATATTTATGCTAAAATGTAGCCAAAGTAAAAAATAAAGATATTTAGTAATGGCGTGGTGCAAAATCTGATGGTCTGAGACTCCTAAAAGCTGTACACTGACCTCCAGTTGTGGATAGTGACATGTATACACCCATGCACAGACAATAAGTAATGAAAGAATTATATTTGAGAACATTTAGAGTAGTTTTAATTCCTAGAAATTAACTCTAGCATTTAGCAGTATTATTACATAAAATATTGTGCAATAAAACATAAGTATAATGTATGTCATATAGGTATTAAAAGTTCTATAAAATGTAATTGTGTAAGATGCATAAATGTATGAAATATAGTTTTATCAACTCAGAAATCATAAAGGCATGTAGATAAAACCTAACCTTGAAACAAAAGCCATTGTACATATTTTAATTGTACCATATATACTTGATACGACAGTTTAATCATAAAGTTATTTTATGCATTCTGATATTTTCACTGCATATATTGAAGGTACACAACATGATGCTCTTATAAGCTATTATTAACTATTATTATTACTACTATTACAGTGAAGGTATTACTCCAGTCAAGCTAATTAATATATTCATCATCTTACATAACTTACTTCCTTTTCTTTCTCCTTTCTTCTCATGCACTCATAAAAGAACCTGAAATCAATTCCCAGCAAATTTCCAGTATGCCATACAATTTTATTTCACTATCATCTTCATGTTGTACATCAGATCTTGAGATTGGTTCATCCTATACTACTGTGAGTTTGTACTTTTTGACTCACATCTATCCAGTTGTTTCCCCCCAAACATTCTTATCTTTCTAACCAATTTCTTTCCCATGTTCTGCCTTGGGTCTTGGTCTTCTTTCCTTGACACAACAGATAGCTTAGCATTTAGCTAGGCACTCAGGAAGAAGGCATGGTACAAATTTTGCTAATAATAGTTCAATTCTTTTAAGCCATTCTCTTTTCAGAGTAAAGAGTATAATTAGGTGACCATTGAGGGCCAGAGCCAATATACAATCCCTCTAGCCTCTATTCAAGAGTCCTACCCAGACCTGCAGGAACCAAATACTTTCAAGGAAGAGAAGGAACTGTTGAGACCATGATAACAAGCAGCATCTTTGGATACTTCTCACTCCTTATATTTTACTGTAACTCCACCAGAATTAAAATTTCAGTTCAAGAATTTCATCTTCCAATTCATTAGTATCTTCTAAAAATGCTATTCACTAATATTTTTCTATAATGCAGGTTCTTAAATCTAGAAAACATAATAATATGAGCCAGCAAATGGTTCAGCAGATAAATGTGATCCAAGCCTGAGGACCTGAGTTCTATCCCTGGGACCCACATGGTGGAGAAGAGGAACCAACTCTCGTAAGTTGTCCTTTGTCCTCCACATGTAAATGATGGCATGTACCATGTACACATGCACATAAATAAGTGTAAAAATATGATACAAAACTTAATGACATATACTTATCAATGTTATCCTTTATGTTTTTCACAATATGAATTTAAACAAGTCTCAATTTTCAGTTTTCAGTACTTTTAGTCTTTGAGAATTTCATATATTCAACACATTTTGAACATATTTATCCCCACTGCTCCCTTTAATTCCTCCCAGGTCCATCTCCCACTTCCTAGGCCACCAAAACAACTCTCAATTTTTAGTTGAATTAAGTATTTTTATTTAAAGGCTTTTTATCCTGTTGTGGTGGTATACACCTTTAATCTAAGCACTCAGAAGCAGAGGCAGGTCAATTTCTGTGAGTTTGAGGCCAACCTGGTCTACACAAAGAGGTCCAGGCCATCCAGGGCTATATAGTCACACTCTGTCTTTAATGAAAATGGGGGCATTAAAAAGTAAGTTAAAATCAGAACAATTTTTAGTATTTGCTGGCATAATTGGATGTCAACCTGTAGGAGAATGAAAATAGATCCTTATCTATCACCATGCACAAAACTTAAGTCTAAATGGATTAAAGACCTCAAT
>JAQHUG010000176.1:565482-611105 GCA_028555095.1 Dicrostonyx torquatus
CATGGGAAGTAGAAAAAGATAAGATCTCCTGAATAAATTGGGAGCATAGGGACTTGGGGGAAGGGTTGAAGAGGGGAGGGGAGAGTCAGAGAAGGGAACAAAGAAAAATGTAGAGCTCAATAAATATCAATAAAAAATAAAAAAGAGAGAAGGATGACTATGATCACTTTTAAAGAAATAACTGTGGAGCCTGTGAGATGACTCAGAAGTTAACAGCGCTTCCGGTTCTTGTAGAGGACTGGGGTTCGTGTCCCAGCACTAACATGGAGGCTCAAAACTGCCTCTAGCTCCAGTTCCAGAGGACCCAATGCCCCCTGCTGTCATCCATGGGCTCGTGAGTTTATGTGCACCCACATATATAATTTTTTAATTAAATGAAGAACTATTTTTAAAAAAGTTCACATGAATAGATGTTCGAAGTCAGTTTCTTGCTCTTAAATGTTTAAAAACACCATGGTCTGTCTGTAAGGCAGTAGTTCTCAATCTGTGGGTCACAACCCTCTTAGGGTCATATATCAATTATCCTACATATCACATATTTACATTATGATTCATACAAGCAGTAGATTTACAGTTATGAAGTAGCAATGAAAATAATTTTGCATTTGGGGGGGGGTCACCAAAACATGAGGAACTGTACTAAAGGGTCGCAGCATTAGGAAGGTTGAGAACCACTGTTCTAAAGCATAACAAACTCCATAAAGTAAAGCATTTGTAATGAGTAATTTGATGTCATCTAAATTAAAGACAAATAATGCTATTTAGGCTGGGGAGATAGCTCACTGGGAATGACCTGAGTTTGAATCCATAGCATCCATGGCAATGCATGCCTGTATAACTCCAGCATTGGGGGGGGCAGAGGAACTCAGATTCCAATAGCTTGCTGGCCACCCAGCCTAACAGATATGCCAAGCTCTTACTTTAGACTCACTGAGAAACCCTGTATCAAAGCAATAAGGTAGAAAGTATTGGAGAATGGCACCCTATATCCTGCTATGGCCTCTGCACATTCTCATGCATGTACCATACACATAAACAATGCAGCACCTACTCATACACACACACACACACACACACACGCACACACACACACACACACACACACACTGCTAGTCTTCTAATTTCAGAGCTGTACTGTTTGATTTTGTATATACAGTGTGCCCAGAAAAAGAATTTTGTCACCAACCTATTAAAGCTTTGGGTAGAAAGCTCCCAGCTAGTAAGTTGTGTGAATAGGCTCTTTGAAATTGGCAGTAATGTCTATTAAGCAGTTTATAGGCTGGATATGGTCAAGGGTAGCTATGAATGACGCCTAATAAAAATCATAAAGCATTAAAATGCTATGAAATTCTTTTGTGATTTTTTTTAACTTCTTAGGATTTTTAAATCCTATTATTTGTATGTATGTGTGTGAATATGAGTACCATGTATGATCTTGGGGTATATGTGCTGTGTTTCGATGTACAGACCATTGGAGAACATTGGGGACCCTGCTGTATCACTCTTCCTTATTCTTTGGAGACAAATCTGGAGTTATGCTGGCAGCCAGTAAGCCCAGTGATACTATCTCTTCAGTGCTAGAGTTTAAGGCATGGATGTTGCCAATTTTGCATGGATTCTTCACATAGATGCTGGGTTCAGAACTCTGGTCCTTGTATATGTACCTCAAGTACTCTTATCTACTAAGCCAGGCTCTGCCACCCACTTTGTAACTTGATTTGTGGTCCTCAAGTGTGAGCTTTGTAGACAGCAGTGTGTTACAATGCCAAAAGACAGAGAACACTTGTACGTAGATCATTCCAAGCTGTAGGGTGCTGATGTGTCTGTGTGTGTGTGGGGGGGTGTGTGTCAAGATTCTAGGGTAGCTTCATTCCAGGGTACCTTCAAAGAAAGGTGCACAACACACAACATCATTTTTAAAAACCCACACATCAATCATATCAGTGTTTTGAAAAATTATGAAATTCTCAGCAAAGTGCTTAACTTCTTTCAAGGTGCATGTGCTTATGTGTGTGTACATACACTTATATGTATTGTGCAAAATTTTAGAAAAAAAATAATGTAAGCCCTTGAGGTTTTATCAAACAACCGTACTGTTATTTTTTTCTTCATCACTTCTCTGTCTATATGGCTCAGGCAACATCTCAGAAGAGGGAGTAAAAAGATTGTAGGAGCCAGAAGACCAGGAAGTCTGTAGTGAAACGCTTTCTTAGAAATGGTTTTATAAACAAGACCCGAGAAATGACAACATAAAGGGACATATTAACGTGGAAGGGAGGAAATTTGAGGAGTCCTAACCCTAGACAAAGATTTATAAGTAACCTGTGACTGTTAGGAAAATGAAAATTAGCCTCTCCCAGTGATGAGGCCCCTTATTGGCTGCCCAGTGCAGAATAGTTGGCCTTGAAACCATCTGCACACAAACAACAAAAACCAGACTGATCAGATTGTATCAATGTATTTATGCATGCATGTATGCATGTATATGTGTATATGCGTATAAAATATGTGTTCATATATATGTAGCAATAATAGTCAAAAAGGAGGCTATCAACTTGAGGGTAAGGGGTATGAGAGAGGTTGGAGGAAGGTACTTGGGAGGGGCTGGAGGGAGGAATACAAGGGGGAACATGATATAATTCTGTTTCAACTCAACTAAAAACACATTTAAATAAATCAACAATTTTTTTAAAATCTACTATATCCACCTGGGCATGTTGACACAGGCCTGTAATTCCAGTGCTTGGGAGATAGAGGCAAGAGGATAAAGTCAGGGTCACTCCTAGCTACATAGTGAGCTTGAGGCCAGCCTGATGACATAGAAATCTGTCTCAAACAAGATCTTCTGAGTAAATTGGGAGCATGGGGACCATGGGAGAGGGTAGAAGGGGAGGGGAGAGAAAGGGAGGGGAGTGGAGAAATATATATAGCTCAACAAAAATAAAAAAGAAGTCTGTCTCAAAAACAAACATCAAAAATGAATAAATAGAATAGCAATCAGTCAATTCAACTAAATATGGTTTCTCCTTAGTAATTATGAATGTGATAAGGCATTTTCCAACAGTGCCCCAATTTATGTACACTTTATGATATTCAGCTTTTATGCAATCCCTTTGCCTTGTAAATTGATAGACTTATTGACTAGCTCCTAATGTAAAATAGAAAAGCACTATTGCAGAAGTGTTCTAAGATTAGGGAATAAAAGTTTCTCATCTTGGGGATTGTGTTGTGTTGGATTTTGTCACTTTGAAAAAGGATATGTTCAAATCCTGACTTGAACCTCAGAATGTGACCTTATTTGGAGAGGTAATTAGTTAAAATGAGGTCATACTCATACTCAAGATTCCTCAACAAAACACTAGCAAACTAAGTTCAATAGCACATTAAGAAGATTATACACCATGACCTTGTGGAATATGTTCCTGGAATACCAGGGTGGTTCAGCCCATGAAAACCATTAACATAGTACACTACATGAACAGAATAAAGGATGAAACCATATGATCATCTTAATTTACACTAAAAATGTATCTGTCAAGATTTAATACCCTTTCACAGTAAAAGCACTCAATAAACTAGGCATAAGAAATAACTCCATAACACAGATCATATGGAAAGAAGGCTCCCAGCTGATGTTCGAGCTCCTTTTCATTGTTGTATCAGAAGACAAAGATACCTACTCTCGCTGCCTCTGTTCAGCATTGTAATTAGGAAGGCTCAGCCAGACCAATTATGCAAGAAGAAAAAAAGCATCGAAATTGCAAAGAAGTAAAAGAATTTATGTTCACATTAGCACAGCATTGTATGTAGAAACATTTAAAACTGACATATCTGCATACCCTGTTAGACACCTAATCAAGCACTTCAGTAAAGTTCCAGGATATAAAAGAAACACATAAATGTCAGTTCGTTTCTACATACTTGCAATGAATGATCTGAAGAGGAAATTAAGAGGAAAATCCATTTAACAGTAGCATCAAAATCAATAAAACACTCAGTAGTGGATAGGTAATATCTACTCCAGTCAACAGCATAACTGTACTCCCATGAGTACCCCGGAGCCAGAACTACTACTGGACTCTTAAATCCTTTACTCACAGAAAGTGGTCTAATACATGTTTGCTGGCTCTGGCTGCTAAACCCTCAGCCAGTTGATTTTATAACAATAGATACCTAAGGGGTAACCATAGCACTAGTGTTTTGAGTGAAACATTTAAATGTAACTATAGAGAAGATCCATCTTTTCCAGTTCTTGCTGTTCTATACCTTGCAGGGTGTGGAAAACTAGGCATTCGTTGCCTAAAGGTTTTTTTGAAATGTATGTAAACACGGTTGTTTTTATAGTGGAGAGAATGGTGGAATCAGATATCGGACTAAAACATAGAGAGGATTAGTGGGACCAAATCAGAATGTGCTTGGGGCGCCAACACATTACAAATTCTTCTGAATGATTTGAAAAATGTTGGCCTTGTAATGCGCTAACAGAATTTCCTTTTTATTGTTCAGATATTGTGATTATATGCTGCGTTCCTTACTATCATTGAATGCCCCTAAATCCCAGAACATTTCCTCCACTTATCATGATCTGGGGACACTCTCTTTCACTGAAATTACAGTTTGCAAGAATGATAGCTGTTAAATAATTATAGAAAATTTGCTTTAGCCTTCTATAGAATTTACATACCCACAAACCAATGTTTATTTATATAACCTATGCCTTACAGATGTGGATACAGGTCAGAGCATTAAAAAAGACATAAATAATTTATAAGACTTCGTGTAGATTTGTTGGCTGTCTTATTGCATTGGGCAAATTACCAAATTAAACATTGTGTATTATGTATTCAACCAGTTTTGTTCGTTCACAGTTGCAATTTTCAAAATCATAGAATATATATAGCTACTTAGAATAAGAGAATGTAATATAGGCTGATCTGAGATGTTCATTTTATGTTAAAGAATGTAAATATCTCTTAAGAGAAAGTGAGGGGTCTGCATGTGACATCTTGGCATGAGTTGGCATGTGACCCTTTGGGAAGCAGCCAGCCCTCTCTTGCTTACAGTGGGAAGCAGATAGATGAGTAAAATGTAGACTATCCTTTTAAGGCTGGAATTCCATATGTACCTAGATCTCAGTGAAGATTCGCTAACCCTGGACAAAGTGGAAAGTCTGCTACTAAGCTTCCTTCTGTTAATATGCAACATGTCTAAGGAAATCAGAGCCCTAGGAACCAACAGACCAAGAAGCAATGGAGAAAAGAAGAAATACCTCTGCTCATTTAATACAGGGGATTCAACCCTGAGACTTAGCTGATTAATTAATTGAGGGCTGAAATGACAAAGAGAAAAGTGGGGTACTCTAAATAATCCAGTTACAAACTTCTCAAAAAATTGGTCTCATTTAATTCCTTGCACTTCCAGAGTAGTTTCGACAAGTCACCCCTTGGTCATAGTTAGGCTCCCACATTGTCGCATGCTGCGTGTGCTCCTCAGGTAAAGGAAGTAATTGAAATCCTGTGACATCTGAGTAATAAAGCCTGGGCTGTGTTTCACCATTAATGTACAACATTTATCACATCTAGAGGATGTATAAACTCGCACTATAAAATTACTAATGCACCTATGAATAAACACTTTCCTCAGCTACAGCCTGTTTTATTGAGACTATTATTAACAGGAAGACAGATTCTGGACTCAACAGAGCTCAAGGAATATGAAAATCCCACAAAATATTGCTTTGCCATATTCTCTTTAGAACTCCCCAGCTGTGGTTTTTTTTTTTTTAAACTTACTGTTTATATGGTAGAGTTCCTGAAAGCGTTCACATTTCAAGTTTTTTCCCCTTCCACTACAATTTAGTCCCGGATTTCCTCTGAGAAAACTTTTTTCCTGAGTCTCAAATGTATGGTGATCAATCATCCCAGGTTTCTGGTACTTGAGACTTCTGTGGCTACATCAGGCAATTTGCCAGCTAGGAGGAGTTGGTTGCCCCCTAAGCAGACCTCGAGGAAAAGTCCTTTAGCAAGATTCCCCCTTGCCCAGGGGCATTGGTTCTTCATACCCACAGTTCTCAGCAGCTGTTATGAAAGGATAACAGATTTTGTTTATGCACAAAGACAGTTTCAGAAGAGTAAGACATGGAGCCCCACTCTCCCTCTCTTATGGTCTTTGCATTTCAAATTAGTCTTCTAAGAGAATACGCCTTGTTCTCTTCTGTGGCCCATTTCACAAAGCCTAAAATGTCTACTTTCTGTATCTTTACTGAAAATTTGGCCAAAGTTCCAGCCTAAGATAAATTTACTTATAAAATCCCTTTTTGCTGTCTCATTCCAGTCATCCTAGGATTACAGTGAGATCAAGGCCCATCTGAGCCACCTAGCCTGACCTCATCCCAAATAAATGAACAAATAAGCAAAACAAGCAAGCATATTGTGAAGGTGTGGCTGATCTTTCCTACTATGATGACAGTTGAGACTTACTTTCAAATTACCAAAAATCATTCATGAGTTGTTTATAATTTTCTATAGCGTGCTTTGTAAGTTTATGAACAATATGCAATATCAGATCATTTAAGTTTTCTTTAAGTGAACTTACAGTTGCACTGTCTACTCGTATTTATTTACTATGTATACAGTGTTCTGTCTGTCTGTATGTATGCTTGCTGGCCAGAAGAGGACTGTGAGCCACCTTGTGGTTGCTGGAAATTGAACTGAGGACCTCTGGAAGAGCAGTCAGTGCTCTTAACCTCTGAACCATCTCTCCAGCCCCCTCATTTAAGTTTTTTAAGGCCAGGGAGTTCATCAAGCCATAGCCTGTGAGGAAAGAGGCAGAACTTACAACAGAACGGGATGGAGGCTAGCATTCTTGTTTATAGGCCACCCTTCACGACTGAGGAAGTCCTGTGGCGGTGTGCCTAACCAACTGCAGATGAAAGTGTTTGAAAACAGAACGCCTTGTCACACACAGGCTTTTCTTATGATTGTTCTCTAATCGCTATACTATAAACACTTTCCCAACCCTGACATTGTCTTCAGTATTCTAAGTAGCCCAGAGATAACTTAAAGGGGAAGATGCATGACACTTGCATGCAAATGTTATCTTGTTTTGTTATTACTTTTAGCTCCTCTACCTCTCCCTCCTTCTTCATACTGATAATTAAATCCAGGGTCTCGGGTATATTGAGGAAATACGTGAGATTTCTCTTGTGATAATTATTACCTAATATGAAGTAGTTTGGGTTTTATATAATTCTGTTTTAATTGTTGAGAACCAAGATCATCAAGAGGCATTTTCACCTATGCTACACATTTTAACATAGTTTTTGTAAAAAGATGATGGTCTCTTCTTTCATTTTAGTTTTTAATGGTATTTTTTCTATGAAGATCTTGAGCAGTCTCTGATTTGGGGATTTTAATGTGTGGATTGGGGTGATTCCGCCAAAGCTGGTATACTCTGCTGATGCTCTCAGTTCTTTAAGGTCACCACCGAGGGTGGCAATATCAACTATGAATCCAGGAACATGGTCTCATGCCAGATGCATTCTTTCCATTCATCTTTGCAAAACTAAGAAAGGAAATGACCCTGGTGATACCTGAGTTGATCATTTCTTACCTTACCTGCCAGTTTTGTGCTTAATACAGTCTGTGCTCTCTCTTTCTCTCACTCTCCCTCTCTCTCCTGTGTGTGTGTCTGAGTATGTATGTGAGTGAGTTGTGAGTGTGTGTGTCAGAGAGTGTGAGTGTGTGTATCTGTGTGGTGGTGGTAGTGGTAGTTTTCTTCAGTTATAATAGTAACGTCTCAGCCTCTGACATTCTGCTTAGTCTAGTGAAGACTGACAAAACATAGCTCTCACCTCAAAGTAAGAAATAGCCTGCTCTCAAGCCAAGCATGAGTGAGCATGGCCTCAGAAAGGGGACTCAGGTAGTCCAGAATGATGAGTTCCACTGTGGAAGTAGTTACGTGAGATTTTTGTTTTGTACAGAAAAGATAAAGTCAAATATAAAAGCATTTACCAAGTATGTTGGCAGGTAAGCTGCTTACATCAAAGCAGGGGAGCATCTCCTATAGATTTCGGGTGCTCTCTGGAGATATTCTTAGCTTTTAGGCTGATGGAAGCTAGTGGTCTGCTACAAAGACATTTTTAAGGTTTTGATACTCACAGTACTGTTAAACCAGACAGGGGCAGATAATGAATGGCTTTCAAAGAGACTAAAAATACCCAAAGATAATTTGCCTCTGATCTGTAATGTTTTGACTTCACACAATCACAAAGCTCTGTCATTTTGTCTTGTACAATTTTTTAACACAGGTGCAGATTTTCTTCAGTTCAGAGAAATAAGTATAACTTTAGGCCCAAATTAATTCTAACATCAACCACTATGTTTTATAGAAATTAAAAATATAACCAGTGGCAAAATTCCTTCACCGAAGAGCATAACTAAATTATTTTAACTGCCTTGGGATTAATTCTTAATCAAACAGGTGATTTTAATAAGAAATTTAAAAAATAACTATATATCAACTAGCCTATAACAAAAGATGTTTAAAGGTGAATTAAGGGATTTAATTTATTATGTATTTGTTTCTTTATGGACTTTCTGTTTTGAAACAGGGTCTTAAATAGCCCAAGGTCACCTTGAACTCATTCTGTGATGACAATGACCTTGAATTCCTGATCCTCTTGTCTCTACTGTGTGAGTGCTGGAATTACAGGCATGCACCACCACATTCAGCTGGGCTCCATTTCATATTCTTTTTATAATAACCATTATAATAACCTGTGATTATTTTTCTCGCCAAAATGTACTTTATTCTTAAAAAGACAACAATTTCTATCAAATATCAATGACGATAATAAGAGGTGATGAATATTGCTCAGTACTTTTAATCTGGAGCCTTTTGATAAATGTGTAGAAGAACTTGCATCTAAGAAATGTAATATACATTTCTGTCTCTGTATCTGCTGATCTATGCATATCATATATGCATTTTGAACTAAAACTTTAGAACCAAACAAACATATTAAAATTAAACCACTCCAACCTGTAGTTCTTTTCATAAATGTAATATCTATCTATCTATTTGAACAAATTTACAGTGCACTCTAACATGTCATTTTATAAAAGGCTATAAATATTTTCAGCTGATGTTATGCCGTGTGGAATATATTTAAGACTCAACTGAGCATAAAGTTAAAGACACTTTTTTTTGCTATAAGAAAGTCAAATGATTGCATTTTCACCTCTCTATGCACAATATACAATTTTCTAAAATTTGACACCCATCACTTAGATGAAATCTTTCAGTGATGCAGCCAAAGATGAGACATTGTAATTTAAACTTTATTTCCTTGTCATACACTGTTCAGCACTCTAAATTAACATAATGAACACAGGGACGGAGCTAAGCCCCTTACTGATAAAGTGCCCATTTATCAATATCAATTTGTCTGTGTATGAATCTGTAAATTATATTCATAAAGAAGACTGCAGACCAGTGGTTCTCAACCTTCCTAAAGCTGTGACCTTTTAACACGGTTCCTCATTTGTGGTGACCCCAAATTATAAAATTATGTCATTGCTACTTCATAATTGTAATTTTGCTCCTGGTATGAATCTTAATGTTAATATTTAATATGCAGGATATATGATATTCGACCCCTATGAGAGGTCGTTTGACCCCCACAAAGGAGTCAAGGCCCACAGGTTGAGAACTATTACTATTGACTAATTTCCCAGGAATGACACTATTGACATTTTAAGCCAAGTAAATGCATGGTAGTATATTTAGTACCTTCTCTGGCTTGTCAGATTCCCACACTAGTAGTTACAATAAAAATTATCTCCAGACATTATCCAGTATTCCTTGGGGACAAAATTGTTCTGAACGTAAACCATTCCAACAGAGCATAGGCTACTGATCCCCAATTTCCTAGATGGAAGATCAGCATGCAAAGCTATCATTTCTACTAAGCATCTTTTCCCACTTCCGATATGAGTCTAAGATGGCTGGTTCCTGAGAAGAGGCTCTGTGACATGAACAGGGACTCAGTCTTAGTCACTGGCAAATGACTCTCCTATTTGTCATCAAGTTATATTTCAAATAGAAGGTTCAAGTCCAGGGGTGGCGTGGGAACAAATTTCTTCTGGTTACAGCTGAGACTTTGTCTTCCTTTTAGCAAAAGAGAGGTGGGGACGTGGCTTTTCCTTGTGAAGGAACTATGCCTGGGTAGGGGCCCAGCTGCAGTTTTCAGAACAGATCAAGTGGGGTTGGGAGGGTGGAGGACTGGAAGACATCGGTCGCCCCCCCCCCAAAAATGTCAACATCTGTCCATCACAGCAGCCTTGGCCAGATGATCATTTTTTCTGCTTCTGTAAGCACCAATGAGACAATGCCACTGCGCTGGATCTTTTGTTGGCCAAAGCAATTCCCACCGCTGCGGCCACCTCTGATATGCTAATAGAGAAACTGGGGGTTTTGTGTGACTGAAAAGGCTTTCAGACCCAATCAGTGGGTCAACAATCCCAACTCTGTGAGAGACCAGGCCTGTTGTGTAAGAGGGTCCTCTTACCCCCACTGCTTCCACACACCTTTTCGTGGGGGCGGGGAGGGGGGGTGTTAGTGCCCAAAGAAAGGCACTTAACCATCTGTCCCCTGGAGCAATGCAGGGAACCTAAAACACAATACGCCCACACCTTGAAAACTGCCAGGAGGCCTTGTGAGGGCCTAGTCCTCTCTGGGGAGTAGGCGCTAAAGCAGCACTCTGAATGCTTCACTGCTTTGAAGGGAGGCTTTGAGGAAAGCAGTCTGTGTGACTTCTGACTCCCCAATGTCTGCTTCTCAGTGTAAAGCTCTACAATGTCACCGTCAAGGTTTAAAAATAACTTAATAGGTGTTCCCACTCATCGGGTCACAGAATTATGACATGTTAGCTGGCAGAAGTATTTCCTCTCATTTGTGATATTCATTTGCTCATTCAGTATTTATTCTTTAGAAGTAAAAGCAGTTGAAAGGAACTTTGCAGGGATTTTTTTTCTTTCTAGAATTGGCCCTAATTTTTAAAATTATCTAAAATTATTTAATGATTATTAGGTATTTATCTAATAACTCCAATGTTTGTTTTCATCCAAATAAATTAGTGCTCAGAAAATGGTTTTTCCACTTTGTATGCCTCGCCTACTACTTCTGCTAATACCGTTAACTGTTGCACAAAATGATGTTGTCCTCCATTGAAGTCTGAACTTCCCAAAGCTTATTTATGAGCCAAAGCCCAGTGCTGCCGGACACCCTGACAGGCCAGAAAGAGGCAAAGAAAAATAAAATATGGTTTCAGACTTCAACAAACATGTACTACATATACTCCCTTGAGGGAAACAGTATGTAATAAAATGTGATTGGGCTACAACAAGCCAATGTACATGGTACTGTGGGAATGGAAAATCCAGCCAGGGAAGTCAAGGAGGACTTCCCAGAGGAGGTGAATGAGCTGACTTTCAATATTGCTTAACATATAGCAAGGCAAAGAGACATTAAATGAAACCCTAAGCAGCAGACAAATGTGTTTGCCAGGACTGGTTAACCACTGTGAGAGTCTATGGCCAATAATAACAAAGATTTGGCTTTTGCCCTTGTCACAATCCCATCTAAGTTGAAATGTGTGGCAGGAAGTGAAGTACTGCATTCAGTGTGGCCTTTCAAGCTCTTCCCCTTAATGCTCCAGTATGACCTAAGCTCTTGACACCCCCCACCCCCCACCCCCCCACACAGGAGCCTTACCTTCTTTCCCAGATTGCTGACACCAGACACGTCTTCACCAAAATCAGTCCACTTCCAACTCTCATGGAACAATGAGATAATGTATAAGAAACACAAGGCTCGGGCTGGAGAGATGGCTCAGTGGTTAAGAGCACTGCCTGCTCTTCTAAAGGTCCTGAGTTCAATTCCCAGCAACCACATGGTGGCTCACAACCATCTGTAATAAAATCTGGTGCCCTCTTCTGGCCTGCAGGCATACATGCCGACAGAATACTGAGAATACTGTATACATAATAAATAAATAAATCTTTAAAAAAAAAAAGAAACACAAGGCTCATGTGGACAGAGTGCTCAGGGACAATCTCTCTGGAGAGAGGGAGAGAGGACACTGAGGCTGGCATGCTAAAAACAAGGACAGGAGAGCCATAAGAATGCCAGGGAAGGAAGCCCATCCCAGGCCACAGAGATCAGTTAGAGCTAAGGCCCTTAACTGTAGGTAAATGCCAGGGGCAGAAAGAACTCTGATGTGGCTGTGGGCGATTGTGGCGCCCTTTGGAATCTCAAAGGTGGATAGAGGCCAGCTTTTGAAGGACATTAAAAGCTACATTAAGGAAGGATGCTTTTTTTCATCCGAGTACGAGAAGTTAGAGAGATTTGAGCCTTGCAGTACTGTGATGTGATTTACATTTGTAAAGTTTTTCATGCAACAGCAAAGACTAGAAGAAGCTCTTGCATTAGCCCCAGCTGAGAGATGGCGGTGACACAGGTGGACATGGAGCTGAATGGACAGATGTGGGAAATACTTTGGAGACTGAAGGGTTGCTTAAGAATTCCCCCATATTGCCCAGCCCTGGTTCTGCATTCCTTTGCCAGGTGAGCCTCGTACATAAGGGCATTGTGGAGGTATTGTTAGCAAATACATTAGCTTGTGCTCCCACAGGAAGGCATATTTAAAATATTTTTTAAAATGACTATGGTGGCCCAGACCTGTAATCCCAGCATTTGGGACATAGAAGTAAGAGGATCAGATGTTCAAGGTCATCTTCAGCTATATAATAAGTTTATACTAATTGGGGGGAGGGTCTCTGACTTCACCATGGCCGGCAGAATAACAATCCAAGGGAGAAAAGAAGGTAGTTTGATTCAACAAGATTCAGTAGCCGGTGTTAGTTCAAACTTCAGGATTATGACCCTGAGTAGTTTATTTTAGGCATAGTAAAACACAGCACAATTCATTGGAAACTTTTCTGGTGATTATTAACTCAATTCTGTGTGTACAACAAAGCAAACATAAATCTCTTAGAGGAACAAAATCAGCTAAATAAAAACCAGATGTGACTACATTGAAACTCTTTGTAAAGTACATGTGACCTCTTCCATAAAAACGCCTCCTATAAGATTGATTACATATCACACCTTCTATGAAGATATTTCTCTAGGTTGACTGAGAGAAACAAGTTCATGATACAGGTCTCCCGGAGGCTTTGGCATGGAATAGTCCCAGCCACACAGGTAGTATAAAGGTCACCAGGCTATTAACCACACCTGCTCCCAGCGTTCTGGGCAGACAACAGGTTATGTGTCTTTTTCTTTGAAAGGAGAACCCTGTGTGTTGAATATTCCAGGTTGTCCTGGTGCTTATCTGTGAGCTCAAAGACCTCTGTACCATAGCCTTGGCTATTCAAGACCTTGTCTCAAAAAGTAGCAAGCGAAAAAAATAAGTATTTTTTTTTTCTGACATTGTGGAGCATAGAGAAAAAGGATGGATAATTTGAAGTCCAAAAGATGCATATGTAGCTTCAAGTTCAAAGATCCAAATTCCTATCTGTACACTAACAACTGTGAATCTAAAAAAGATGTCTGAGGACTCTTTCAGTTTTCTTCTCCATAGAATGGTTCGAATATCACTGTATATTCTTATTCTTAATGCCCTAAGCAGATGCCACCTTTTCTGCACAGTAATACCACATTTTCCTTTCCTGACAGCCTTTGGTAATACAAAGAAGAATAAAGCCTGTCCTTGACTTTGTGTTACTATTAGTTACAGAGCAGATATGGAAACAACTACTTATAGTACGACTTGACTAGTATGTGCTAAACATTCAAGTTTGTGGGGCAACAATGAATGGAACGATTGTTTAGGATCCAGAGAGCTGGAGTGGGAGGAGATTGGAAAGACATTTTAATTGAATCTGAAGATCAA
This sequence comes from Dicrostonyx torquatus, assembly GCA_028555095.1. NCBI lineage: Eukaryota > Metazoa > Chordata > Mammalia > Rodentia > Cricetidae > Dicrostonyx > Dicrostonyx torquatus. Next base: position 579,440 of record JAQHUG010000176.1, read on the forward strand.
GTATGAGTATACCGAGTGAAAGGGTTAGAGAAAGGGCACCTATAACAAAGAAAGCAATATGTGCCAAGACTTTCCTACAGTGGCACAGGCTATACGAAGAAGATCAGGGAGTAGAGAAAGGATTGGAGAGGGCAGTTGGAGTCAGATTAACTATCTTTTTTGTAAATTTTGTAAATTTAAAATTTTCACTTACATATGTGTGTGTATGTGTGTTTTGTCTTCATGTATGTCTATGCACCATGCACATGCCTTATTGCTTGTGAAAGCCAGACAGGACTTTGGATGTCCTGATACTGGAGCTACAGATGGCTGGGAGCTACCATGTAAGTTGCTAGAAATTGAACCTAGGCCCTCTACAAGAGCAGTCAGTGCTGAGCCATCTCTCTAGCCCTGTGATTAAATACTTTAAGTCACATGTAGCTAGTAACTAGCCCATTAGACAGCACAGGGCTAGAATATTTCTCTGTAGAGAAGTGGAGAATGGAACAGAACTGCCCATGCAAGTGGGGGCAGAGATAAAAGGATTAGAAAAAGAATAATTAGCCTTTTTTTCTTTTAATGGCATAGGTCTTTTATATTATATAAATAATTTGGCCATGGATTTTTATATTAAAATATAGGCTATAAACACATAAGAGCTATTTAGTTTATATGACTACAATCCTATAAAGCCTACAATAGTCTTTCTTCTAGAACATACTATTAAACAGTTCTTCCATTTGCGGTTTATTTCAGAACTGAACCTCCAACTCCCAAATTTGCCATCTGTTCTATCAGTCCATATGTGATAGCCAAGACTGTGTGTGTGTGTGTGTGTGTGTGTGTGTGAGAGAGAGAGAGAGAGAGAGAGAGAGAGAGAGAGAGAGAGAGAGAGAGAGAGAGAATATCTGTAGAGACAGTTTTGACTGTTTTCAGAGAAATGATTATTACTAGTAGTCTGTGGCGGGAGGCAGAGCTGCTGCTAAACATGACGGCAGCCCTCAAAGCAAAGAATGATGCAGCCCAGAGCATCAAGAATGATAAGTTGGAGAGACTCTAGTCTAGAGCCGAGCATTTTTTTAGTATTTTTCTTTTATATGTATGCATGTGTGTCTATGTGAATCTATGCTGTCTGTGCGCAGGTACCCATCAAAGTTGGAAGAGGACATGAGATCTCATAGAACTGGAGCTACAGTTGTGAGCTGCTCAATGTGGGTCTTGAGAACAAAATCCAGGTTCTCTTAAAGAACAGGAAGCACTCTTAGCCACTGAACAATGTTTCTAGCCTCGAGCCCAGCTTTCTAAACTGTGGACCAGGACCCTACATGGAATCTTTTAACTGAATATGGAAGTTTAGAAAAACTTTGACAATAGTAAAAGGTTTCTGGTTATGCAGTGACAAAAGTAATTCCAAAATCAAATGCATGATGAATCCAAGATATTTCCGGCAGCATTTATCCATGTTGCATAGTGCAACTTTAGTATAGCCTAGGTCTGATCACATAGCAGACACTCCTTGCACTGCTCTTACCTCCACACCAATGCATCACCAACAAATGTTGCTTGAAGCATAGTAACTCAGATTCTTGACTATTGTATGCTAGAAATTTCAGTGTTTTTACTATACATGCAATGTTTCATGCCGTCATGAAAACATGTTTAATTATGGGAAACAAAGATTTTCAGTGTTTTCCTACTGTCATTCCTCAAAATATCAGTATCAAATGATTTTATTTTTCGATTGTATTTCAATAGAATATTTAATTTTAAAAATTGCTATTTGAGGTAAGAGTTTTATAAAAGAACACTCAGTGAATTTTTGATAGGGTTTATGACAGAATTTCTAGAAATTTCTGAAATGGCCTTAAACATGCTTTTGCAATTTTGTACTACATATTTTTATGGCATTCTTAGTATTAATTATTTAAAATCAAAATATCATCTTTTTGATTTTTCAATGTTTGAAAAACATTGAAGATGATCTATGTCCTGGGATAGCAAGTATTCTGGCAAAAATTTAATTATTTATGTAAAAATAAACAAGAATGTCCAGCTTATTAGTATGTAGATTTCTTTTCATTTCAATAACTGGTAAAATTATATATGCATACCAAACAATTGTTTTAAAATAAACTTCTTCATGATTTATCATCAGCAAATGCATAATCTGTATACCTATTTTATAGGCCTATATCCCCACTCAAAGCCCCATAAATATTTCTTAGGCGAAAAGCATGTATGGTTGGAAAAAGTTTAGGAAGCCTGGGACAAAAGCACTACATGTTTCTTTTCATATGTGAAGCATACACCCCCTACACACACACATGCACACATATAAACATGCACACACAAACATGTAAATCAAGAGATTCAAATCTTCATGTTCACTTTAAGAACACCTGTGAAGCTGCCCAGGTGATCCAAGATATGTATATAAAAACCCACCAAGTATCTGCAAGATGTCACCTTACAGAAGCCATGTGCACTGTTCTTGCATTGCACTAGTGAAGTTGGTTGTGCCAGCAGTGGAGGTGGACTTAGGGCCAAACAAGACTGAATCTTATTGCACATATTTTAGAATATAGAAGGCTTAGATATAGATTCTCTAGTCCTTGAACACATTCAAGTGACTCTATCACCCAAGATTCATCATCACTTCACATATAGAATTTGGGGTCAGATTAACCTATGCATGAGATCCCCCTGTCCCATTGAGATGATCCTCTCTGAAGTAAGTTTCCCAAAACAAACCAAAAGCTATGGCAAACGAATACATTCAGAATAAAATAAAGGCAAACAAAAAGTTAAGACAAAATAAAATTATATGTGTGTGTGTGTCACAAAGCTAGAAAAGAGTACATGATAAAGGACAGCTATAGCTTAAGGGAGGTAAAAACTAGGGTCATGGAATACATATGATCAAAAAGCAGAGGAGCACTAACTGGGGGAAGAGAGGGAACCAGCTTGGGAACAGGGAAAAGATATCGGGGGAGGGAAATGATGGAGAACATTGTTCTGACGTATTGGTTCTCGGCCCTCAATTCTCATTAGAGTCTCCTGGGATTTTTTTTAATTCAATATCCTGGTTCTTCCCTAGGCCAATTAAATCAGGAACTGTGAACATGGAACCCCAAACACACATCATGTGTTCTCCAAATATTCCCCAGAAGGTTCTACTATGTAGCAAGAGTTGAGAATTGTAGGTATAAGAAATGCTGTCTAGAACATCCCCATTCCTTAGCCTTCAAGTCTCTGACTACTATAATATACATATTGTGTCTGTTATGGAACCCCCCACCTAAACTGTGCACTCATCTTTTACTCCGTGTGATTATAAAGTGGGACTCTTTGAACCTGCCAAACAGAGATAGGCTTCACCTTTGCCTTACTAAGTGCAAGGGGAAACAGACAATTTCTGGGAAAAGCATGCCTTGGAGGGCTTCCTACTGGCCAGGGGAAACCAAATGTGATAATGGTTAGCAGGAAAACTAGTTGAGGGGGTTAAGGGTCAACTTGCAGCTCTTTCTGGGCTGTATTCATGGTGCATGGGGTTATGTCACCTGTTCAGCTTAATGAAATGGAAAAGAGCATTTATTTTGCTTTTTTGCTTATCTTGTATTGTGAAGACACACCTTTTGAAGCCACCCATGTTAGTTTTTTAAAATAACATTGACAAGATGTTTTTCTAGAAGAAAAAAATCATGATTTTTGTGAGAGATCAAAATCGTCTGTGTTATTCTTCAAGTAACCCCAGATACTGCAGAGCACATTACTTACCCTTATTTTCTTTAAGACTGACAGCTTGGGGTGAGGGGCAGAGGTAGAGGTTCAGGGGAGGGGCTCAGGAGATTTTGTTCTCTACATATTCTGTGTTTAGTTGTGTCCAATCCGTGATTCAAAGATTTTGTGACTGTCCCTGGCGACCTTGAAAATATAACCTATTCACACCTGTGGCTTTGTTTCACCGTTGTTGATTTTTATGTAGGGGTGTAATTTTCTGGATGTGTGTAAACCCTGAGTGTGCTATTCTCTGTGTGGTTACTTGATAAGGATGCTTGCTTCTTTCAGCTGAACTCAGGTTCACTTTGCTAGCATCTTTATGGAGGCACCAGTTGGTCCTCCGTCACAGCAGATAGAGGGATGACCTAGTGAAGGACTTCATCAATACAGAGGGAAAAAATCCTAGCCAGAGCTAGGTACAGTGCTCCCCAACTCTTAACCTTTAACAGTTGAGGATGCTATGTGCCTCAGTCAGATTTTCCAACTCAGCGCATTGGCATTGGTACTAGACAGAGTTTTCTTCTGGGGCTTGTCCTGAGCCTTGCAGAATATTTAGTAAGATTCATGGCTTCTATCACTGAATGCCAAAATCATGCAGTGTTGATAACAACAACAAAAAATCTCATAACATTATCTACTTGGCAAAATCCCCTCCATGTTCAGACATTCTACTCTAGCTTTAGCCTTTAGTGGATAATCCTAGGGGAACTACTGGATGGTTTTGAGTGCCAGAAGAAAGAAGGCAGGAGGCTGGTGATATGGACTGAGGGCTGATTCCCTGCTTGAGGATTCTTGACTGCTACACAGGAAATGGGGAGGAAGGAGAAGAGATAAAACTCCTAGAGACCTGGCTTACCCTGAGGCACTAGACTGTTATTTTTAGCACTGGGAATGGAAAAGATGGACTGAAGGACTGTTTGGAGAGAGAACCCTGAGTCTCCAGGAGCAGGGGGAAAGAATGCATGAAGGGAGCATCTGCACCCAAGATGGCTCTGTGGTTGTTGGTTCTCAGGGCCATATGGTGAGGTGGACAATATTGGAGGAGAAACTGATGAAACAGGAAAAGCGCTGGTGGGAATTTCCCTCTCTCTTTCCTTCCCTCCCTCCCTTCCTCCCTTCCTTCTTCCCCATCCCCATATGTGTGTGTGTGGGTGTGTGTGTGGGTGTAGTCCTGCTTTAACATGCCATGTATAAAACTGTCCAGCAGGGGTAGTCTAATTGCCCAGTAGACAACTGAGTCTGAGTCTTGAGTTGTAAAGAGAGGACTTGGGGAAACTACTCTGATGTGGGAGTCCCCTCTGTGTGCTATGATTACCATTGATTAATAAAGAAACTGCTTTGGACCTATAGCAGGGAAGAACTTAGCTAGACAGGGAAAATAAGCTGAATGCTGGGAGGAAGAAGGGCAGAGTCAGAGAAAAGCCATGAAGCCACCAGAGACAGACGTGCTGAAATTTTGCTGGTAGGCGACGACCTCGTGGTAATGCACAGATTACTAGAAATGGGTTAAATTAAGATATAAGAGTTAGCCAATAAGAAGTTAGAGCTAATGGGCCAAGCAGTGTTTTAATTAATATAGTTTCTGTATGATTATTTTGGGTCTAAGCTAGCTGGGTGGCCAGAAACCAACAAGTGACCCATCCCCCAACAAATCAGAAAAGAGATAATATCTGAGGCATGAGGTGGTGTCTGCTGGTTGAAAAGAATCAAGTCCTTCATTGTCAAAGTCCGGTGCTAGCCCAGACCATAAATTATTCCTCTTGACCAGACCCCAACATAAGCTATCTCTCGCTGGACTGGCGTGGAGGCACAGGAATAAAGACACAACTCACATGGCTTCATCGAGCGGGAGATTCTCAGTGGTCCCTCATGAAGTCCTGAGTTCACATCCTGAAGAATTCCTCTTGTTTATTCTCCAAGCAGTCTTTATACCAAAATGTAAACTGGGTGGGAAATACATCAGCATTCTGTCTCCTAGGTAACCAGATGAATGGCTTTTAGTCAAGTCCACATCTACCTATCTGCTCTGTATGCTAGCTGTCACGTAGGCTTGAATCAGCATCTCTATCGGGCATCCTCCAAATGACAAAGAAGGGAGCAAAATAGCATTCTGACCTTTTGTTAGGTAGCAACAGCCTGTCTGGGAGGTTATGTGACTGCTCTGAATAGTAGCCATAGCCCGAGAACTTGGCTGTCACACCATGTAGAAATATGGGCCTACACTTCATAGTCTTGGCAGCTCTGTAATGCCCTGCTCTCTTTGCAGCTTTCACACCCAGGTGTAGGCAAGCAGTAGGGCAGATCCACAGTGGCCACATGTATCGGGAAGCTCAGGGAACTTTAACTTTCATATAACAATGAGCTGCATATATTGAACCTAAGTAAAATTCGAAACATATACCATTGATGTGGCAAAGCCCAAGGGAAGCCGGTACACCAGTGAAAGGCAGCAAGGGAGCTGGTCATATGCACCCTGAGCTGGAGTGAATGGACCAATGCTTGACTCCTTGGTTTGGAAAGATGAAGAAATGTGCGTTAGAAAATGTATTTTGAAAGTGTAATGTGAGTTAATGAATCAAACACCCCTCTGCAAGTCCCTGATCATTCCCCAAAGAAGCCTCAGCCAACCAACTCTCTGTGCTATTAAGCCACAGGTGAATGTTCTGGATGGTTCTATGGGCCAGAGAGACAAGGAATGGTCTTGGCAGATGGAAGAAGGTGAGATAAGGAATGGATATGAGAATCGATCATTTGCTAGGGAGGAACCCTAAAATAATCACATCATTTCTTGAGCACAGTACAAAACACAGCACAGACACTTTGAACTTCAGGTTCTATGGGTAAAGAAACGGAAGCCTCATGCTGAGATGAGTAATGATGGCACCAGACAAAATCCTGGTCATCTGAATCCGAAGTATGATCTTTACCTAAGGAGGGCACATGGCAGTGGGACACAGAGTTGAGTCCTTGAGTCGACCCAACCTGCACACTACTGGGAAGGGAACCTGGGGGGCTCAAAGTCATGTTTACGCCCCCTTATTGGCACTAAGCTTTTAGATGTGGATATTTTCTCGTCCGGTCAGACATACTGATACAGGTGGGATGGATATTAACTTTGCTGCTAGTTTGCTTTCTACCAGCTGCTTTTCTGCTGGGTTCCCTCTCCACTTGTCTGATAAAATGAAGAAATTTATTTCTGGCGCAATAGAAAGAAAAATGAAGGATAAACCAGATTGTCTCCTCCCTTGAGCATTTGCAGCTCAGCAACTTTTAAACAGAAGCCCATGCATGGAGTTCTGAAAGCAGTTCAGAACAGTGAGTCCCAGACACAGATTCCTGTAGGGGGAGAAAGTCAAGTTCCTGGCCTGGTTCTTGAACAGGGAGAGGAGCTGACTGTTGAGAGAGCAGCTGCTTTTTTTTCTCTGTTCCTTTCTGACTCTCTATCTCTTTGTCTCTATCTTCATATCTTTGTGTTTCTGTCTCTGTCTCCCTGTGACTGTCTCTCTCCCTCTCCCTCTCCCTCTCTCTCTCTCTCTCCCTCCCTCCCTTCCTTTCTATTGTAAAATTATTTTCATCACATTTTACTGCGCTTGTGTTTGTGCTGAAAGCTTTTGGAGGACGGAGGACAAATTTCAGGATTCAGTGTTCTCCTTTTACCATGTGGGAGCTGGGGATGGAACTTAGCTCCCTGGGCTCATGACACGTAACTTTACCCGAGGAACCAGAAACTGGTCTCTGCCTCGAAGGAATCCCCAAAGCTAAGGAAACTGTGGGCCACACTTAGAGTGGCAAATTCCGGTGAATGCAGTGATTGTTTCGAGTGCTTCCTTAGTGTGTACCTCAAACTTTCAAACCCAGGCCACACGTATCATTTGTCACTAATGTGAATGTGATTTTAGAAATATGTAACGTATTATTTCTGGCGACTTCAAGTGAAGTTACAAAGCTCCACAGATTGCCTCTTTTCACTGCCATTGAGACTTTATTTCTAAAAGCTCAATGTGTGGGAAGGAAACTAGTGGGCAACGGAAAAGAATGAAGAGTGTCTTTCTTGCCTATACTCCAAATGGTTTATTTTAATTTGATACTCTCACCGTATTATCCCATGGGTCCTTGGTGCTCTTAGAACACTAGATCTTTTTGTTTTCAGTGCCGTTTCCTGAATGGATAATGGAGAATTCACCTGATGTTCAGCAGCATGTCTCGTCTTTGTGCTTGCCTCTGCCCACCCACTGGACAGACTAAACATTGGGAGTCTTTTCATTTTCTTTCTGGGAATGATAAACTTTCTGTTCCCAAGCTCCAAATCAATTCTCTTTCATTTCCAAGCAGCATTCACTTCTGCACGGCACGGCCAATTGCAATCTTCATACCTCAAGGTGCTTCTCTATTCTAGGGACGGGGTTCAACTTTGATAGCTTTCCCTCATAGCTGGACACTGCCAGATTTGAGGACCCACTATAAGTGTAGTGTCACCTTAGAGTATGCCTTAGTCATCTTCTGGTTCATAATAAACTCTCCAAAATCTCAGCAACATAACACACCACTCACTATCTCAAGAAATCTGAAGATGGCTTCACTGGACCCTTAGGCTCAGCAACTCTCATAGGCTGCAATAAAAGCAACAGTCACCTCATGGCTTAAGTGGACGTGGCACCGTTTCCAAGTGCACCAAAGTGGTTATGGGCAGGATTTACCTCCTTCACAAGCTGTGGGACTGAGGCCTTGATTCATTACTAGGTCTTGGCTAGAGCCCTTCTTCGATTTCTTGCCATGTGGGTCTTTTTGTAAGTCAGTTTACAACATGGTTTTTAATTGAAAGACCAAAAGAAATGAATGGTAAAGAATCCCAGCTAAGGAAGCAGTTGTTAGAAGACAATTTAGGCATGTGTAGCCTGTCATTCCCATTGCGCTCGACTGGCCAATAGCAAATCACTACAACCATGCCTCACTCAAGGGCGGGCATGAGCTCCAGAAGGTAGCAACCATGGGAGTCATTTTAGAAATTGCCAAGTGCAATGGTAGTATTATAATGCTCATAGATAGGTGCCTAACTCAACTGTCACCAGAGACGCTTTACTGGTGGACACAGATGCAGACCCACAGCCAAGCATTAGGCCAAGCTCAGGGAATCCTGCCGAGGAGAGGGAGAAAGGATTGTAGGACCCAGAGGGGTCAAGAACACCACAAGAAAACGCACAGAAACAACTAACCTGGGCTTATAGGGACTCACAGAGTCTGAGCTGACAACCAGAGAGCCTGCAGGGGACTGACCTAGGCCCTCTGCGTATGTTACAGGTGTATAGCTTGATCTTCATGTGCCACTTCTAGTAGAGAAAGCAGGAGATGTCTGTGACTCTGTTGCCTGCTTTTGGGACCCATTCCTCCTGTTTGGTTAGCTCAAACAACCTTGCTGGAGGAGAGTGTGCTTGGTTTCACTGCAGCTTGATATACCACAACTTACTGATATCCATTGGATGCCTGCCTGTATCTGAAAAGAACCAGTGGAGGAGGAGTGAATGGGGTTGGGGGGAGAGGGGAGAAGAAAGAGGAAAGAGAGGGGAAGGTTTGGTTAGAATGTAAAAACAAGGAAATGAATTTTAAAAAGTTAAGAAAAGAGAGTACTGTTATAACAAAGCATAAAGCAATGGAACCCACATGTAATTAAGCAGCCTAGTGTTGGGAGAGCACTGCTCCTTGCCAGTTTATTCCCAAATATCAAATCCACACAGAACATCCGTGAAGTCTAGGCTGAATCTGTACGCACAACATAACGAGTCAGCCAACTGCAGTGCTTAATGTGACGAGCATTTTCTTAGATTTTTAAAAAGAAAAAAGCTGGGTCAGGTGGCACGTACCTGCAATGCTAATATTCAGAAGAATGAGGTAAGAGGGCTGTGAGTTCGAGGTCAGTCTGGGTTACCTAGTGAGACCTTATCGAAAGAAACCTAAAACCTCACACAGTGTCTCTATGCGACGTCCATAAAATATCGGTTCATGTCCTGCATTCAGCAAAAATATTCTAATGTTAAACTTACACAGGTTTTCACTGTGCACAATGAATTCATTCTTTCTTTTAGCTTTATGCACCCTTTTTTCATAACTGAATGACATTGGACCTTAAGTCAGTTAATACACACTCATTCCTTTTACATATATTCATTATATGGAACAAAGCAATTTACCATCCAGGACTTCCATTATTTAAGACTGATGCCACACGTCAGTTAAGCTGCAAACACATGCCAGGTCTAGTGGCTCTTTGTAAAGGCATTATGGAGTTCTTGTTGCTTTTCCAGGCACATCACGGCTCTTGATTTCTTTTGCTAGGATGAAGTAACTGACCTAGTTTCTTTCTCCTACAGAGTCTACAAAAATTGAGGATCCTTAAAGCCTCTACTAGACTGCCTCATTTTAGATCGATAAATGTTTATTAGCAGGTTTGATTTCATCCCTAGGGGACACAATATAATGTCTGGAGACTGTGTGTATATGTGTGCATGTGTGTGTGTGTGTTTGATGTGTCTGTGTGTCTGCCCATAGAGACCAGAGGACACCATCAGATGTCCTGCTTTATCATCCTCTGTCTTACCCTCTTGAGACAGAATCTCCCTGAATTTAGAGCTAGGCTGGCAGACAACAAGCCTCAGTAATTGTCCTGCCTCTTCCCTCCCACCCCAGTGCTGTCATAAGCATGCATGACCTTGCCTGGCTTTTTTTTTTAAATGTGTGTTTTCTAAGAATTTGAACATAGGTCTTCATGCCTGTGATGCACGTGTTCTTACCTACAGAATTATTTTCCCAGACATGGAGGCATTTTTCCTTGTTATAAGTTGAGGTGGGGCGTCTATGAACATTTTGTGAACTGAGGTTACCAAGAACTTTATGCTTTAGCAATTACCCCTCACTTGTGCTGAGGTTGTGAGACCATGAGTTAAATTAATATTATTCACAGGGGGACTTAGTATCTCTTGTCCAGGAAGGAAGGTGACTCCACCTCAAGTTATATGGGTTTGGTCTTGCTCTTACCTCCCTCTGACCCTGATAGCTGGGGTCCTATGTTCAGGATCTTTGATATTCAGGTATCTCACAGTTTGAACTCTTGCTGTCTTGCTCTGTATGGTTCTCCCATAGGCAAACCCTGCCCATGGTACTTTGAACCTAAGCCCCGAGGCCTCAGCCAGGACCCTAACTATGATTTTTCAAGTAAAACAGACCAATTAATGTTCTTTTTAAACAAATTACTCCATCACATCCTGGTTCTTACATAACTAGGCACCTGCCAGTTTGTCCATCTGCCACATTGTTCCTGTACCCATGGCCCTATTGAATGCTCTACTTTCAAATGCTGCCCATCTAGCCTCTTCCAGGTGGTTTACAGATGGACACTCTGGAAATGGTCATCTGTCTGCACAATCCCCTCCTATGTTTGAATCTAGTCTGGAACACACTTCAATTCCTTACCAATCCAGAAGTCTAGTTTTGAGAATGTTGTTTCTCCTAGAATAGTCCTTCTTGGTGCCTGATAAGCTATTACTTTGTTTCACACAACAGATAGAACTAAACATTGTATATGATAATAGCAATAAAATTCATGAAGAAGAAATTCATTAGATTCGGCTGGGGATTTAGCTCAGTAGGTAGAGTGCTTGCCAAGCAGATATAAGGTAGTGGGTTTGATTCCTAGCACTGCATAAATTAGGCACGATGTCACAAGCCTGTAATGTCATCAGTTAAGGGGTGGAGGTTGGACCTGTAGTCGTAGTGCATGTTTTTAATCCCGGAACGTTGAAGGCAGAGGCAGGAGAATCTCTGAGTTCGAGGTCAGCAGTTACTAAAAAGAGAAGCCCTGTCTTGAAAAACCAAGAAAAAAATGAGGCAGAGTCTGGAAAATATAGCAAGTTTGAGGTCAGTCCAGGATACATCCAAATCTTTTTGGAAAAACGAGAGGGTCAAATGGCAGGTGATCGTTTGAATTGGATGAAAAGATAGCCTACAAGAGTCTTTTGACTGAATGGTTTAACTGAGGCAGCTCTGTTGTTGTATAGATACAGTTGAGAGGTTGGAGAGTTCTTTTTGTTTCTGTTTGTGTTTTTAAAACATGGTCTTTCTGTAGCCTAGGCTAGCTTCAAACTTACTACATGTTTTAGGCTGGCCTAGAACTCCTGATCCTTCTGTCTCCATCATTCTAATGCGGGGTATCACCACGCATGGCAGAAAACATATTTTTCTTTTGTATTATATATTTTTTGAAACACAGTCTCATGTATCTTACAAACTATATGCAGCCAAAGATGACTGAATTCCTCATCCCCCTGCCTCTATGTCTGAAGTACTGGGATGAGAAGCATGCAACCCCACACTTGGTATTGTGTGGTGACTTCTTGTTTTTAAACCTTTTTTTAAAAAAAATTTGAGATTGTAATATAATTACAACATCACTCCCTTTTCTTCCTTCCAAATCCTCTGATATACCTACCCCACCCTACTTTCCGTCAAATTTATGGCCTCTTTTCTCACTAAATTTTGTTGCATCCATATATCTGTATGTATATGTACACACACATATTTATAAATATAATCTTCCTTCCTCCTTTGAAAACTTGCATGGAGCCTTCTGGTACCATGAAAGCTAGTCCTCAGGGAGGGAACATTCAGGCCAGTCCTAGCTCAGAAGTCTTTGGGTTCTGTGTCTGTGTCTGAAGTGTCATCAACAACAGGGATTTATCTTGAGGGTGGAGACTTCATAAAATTCCATTGTGATGCTTGTTGTCTTAAGCAAAATGCAGATGAGGGTCATCAAAAGGCAACACAGATGACTAGAAGAAACAAGAAACAAATGCAGCATGTTTTCCTGTGTGGGATTCTGGACTGAACAACAAATAAAGGAAGATTAGTGGGAAAACTGGTGAAGTCTAAATAAAGTCTGTGATTTAGCCCATTGTAATGCAGCAATGTCAGTTTCTAAATGTTGATAAATGAGTCCCAGTCCCGGAGATAGGAACTCTGGTGAAACTGGGTGAGGAGTTAAAAAATAAACAAAAGGGGGAAATTTGGAGAATTTTCGTATTGTGAAGAAACCCTTCAAACAGTAGAAGGATGTGGTGTTTGTTTTGTTTGGTGAAAGGATATGATGCCAAGACCACTTCTGTTTCCTTCCCAGTCCAGAAGCCCTCTCTTAGGTCAAGAAGATGTAAGAAGCACTTGGTGAGAGAGAACCTATGGCCAGTCCCCACATTCTTCCTACAATGGTTTGAAACAGATGTTTCCACGCACCCACACTGAGACAGAATCAGTAGGTGTGCTAAGAAACTCACAACCACCCTCATGTGTTGTTAAGTTCCTCCCAGTGTGTCATTTTTCATTAGTGCAAGATTCTTCCAGTCATACACATGAAGGCTCAGACACAGTAGCCTCTCGGAAGTGTGCACAGTTGGCAGAAAGCTAACAGATCCCTGGAAGAAGAAAGCTGTGAGCTTTACTTCAGAATGTCTCCAGTGTGAGCAAGTGCCTGCTGTTCTTGAAGGTGTTTTTTTCTCCCTTACTAATGGAAAGTATACTGCTGAAGGAGCAGGTTCTGACGGATTTAGTAAACTCTTTATAGACGAACTATAATGAACCCACATCCCTTGTGACCTTCAGATTGTCAAAGAATGTGTTGCTTATGACACCTACTAATTGTGACATTCTCCTACAGCTGGCCTAATTTGGAGAAGTTGGGGAGGACTTCCAGCAGGCATGTGGCTCAGATAATCCTCACGGGTTTTCCCTAGGGTATTTTTCTAAGGTAACAGGCGTGAGTGTAGCTTGTCTGTCATACTCTGCAGGATAATAAGGGGTCTGTATCTGCTTCATACAGCGCGTGTTTGTTCCCTTCAATGCTAACTGTGACAAGACTTTCAAAATGGGCGATCCAATTCTCACTCACGGTTTGTGCCTCCTTTAAGAAGTGTCTAATTTTTTTTTAAACCACTAGACTCACAAAACATGAACTAGAACCACACAGTCAGTGTCAACCTCGCATGGCAATGTCAATAGCTTTCTTCAAAAATCAGTAAGTGAATCTCGATAGTAGAGACCATGCAGATAAGAAACTAGTTTATTTTTTCCAGCCAGTACATTAGAAAGTGGTAAGAACAATGTGCTTTCTCTTCTTATTTTTCTTCCTAAAGATCACGTTTTTCATGCTCTCAGAATATGATTCTAATTCTTTACCCTCTTATTCCTGCTAGGGAGACCTGTGGGCCTGTGCTACAAGCTGATGAACATGGAAGAATTGACTTAGGTTTTATAGCTCTGTGGTGTGTCTAGGGTCATATAAAACACAGTCGATAAATTACAAAGCTGATGCTCCTGATTTCCTTAGGGAGTTTCAGAACACCCTCCTCTGTGCAATTTCAGCATTTGGCATCACACATCTCAGAGACTGGGAGAATTGAAACTGAGAGATTTTTTTGAGATTTTTTTTTTGCTCCTACAGTGTCAGTGATACTCTAATCCTGAGTTACTCAACTTCACCTTATTGACAGTTTGTGCTAAAGTACACATTACTGGAGGGTCAAGGGAGTTGTCCTGTTTACAGTTGGATGTTTGCTGGTGTCTCTAGCCTCTGCCTACTAAATAGATACATGCCCTTAGCTTTCTTCAAGTCCTTATATCCATATAATCTCTAGAGATTGCTGAATGTCCCCTGTGAAGCACAAAACACTCCCTTTCATCATCTGAGGACCACTGCTATTAAAATAAAAACAAAACCACAAGCAAATACAGGCAAACTGGGTGTGGTGGCGCATGCCTTTAATTCCAACAGTTGGAAAGCAGAGGCAAGCAGAAAAACCAAGTTCCAGGCTATCCTGGTCTATATAATGAATTCCAGGACAGCCAGGGCTATGTAAACAGTCTGTTTCAAAACAACAACAGTAACAAAACCAGACAAGATTGTTGTGGAATATTCCTTTACACTGTGTGAAGATATATCATTGTGACTGGTTTAATAAAAAGCTGAACAGCCAATAGCAAGCAGAAAATGCAGGCACAGAGAATGCTGGGAGGAAGAAGGTGGAGAAGCTAGCCAGACATGAAATGAGTCAGACACACAAAATGGGATAGAGATAAAAGCTACATGGTAGAATGGAGATTAATAAAAATATGGGTTAATTTAAGTTGTAAGAGCTAGTTAGAAACAAGCCAAGCTTTTATAATTAATTATAAGTTCCTTGTGGTTATTTAGAAGCTGGCAGATGAGACAGAAAAATCGGTCTACACAAGATGGTATCACAAATGTGGTTTTGTTTCATTATTCTCTGTGTCTTCTACGCTTGAAAGAGGTCAATTTTGAAAAGGTTACATATTGAAATAGTTGATCTAGAGTAGCTAGGGAAGAAGCCAGAAAGAGAAAACAAAAGGAATGATGCTTCAGGTGTAAAGACTTTAGAAGACCACATGCCCCTACTCTCTGTAAAATGTAGACCAGATGCTGCAAACACACAGTAACATAAGCACCTGGACTGTCTCTGTTCAATGCCTGCAGATGGCCACACCCTTTGTGTCTTCGCTTGATTTTTATTGCTGTGAAAAGACAACATGACTACAGCAATGCTTATAAAGGAAACATTTAACTTGGGCTGGCTTACAGTTCAGAGGTTTAGTCCGTTATTCTTATGGCAGGAAGTTTGCTGGCATGCAGGCAGACATGGTGCTGTAGGAGGAGCTGGGAGTCCTACATCTGGCTGTGCAGGCAGCAGAAGAGACTGCCACACTGGGCATGACTTGAGCACCTGAGACCTCAAAGCCTGAACCCAGTGACCACTTCCTCCAACAAGGCCACACCTCATAAAGTACCACTCCCTATGGGCCAATGGGAAGCGTTTCCTTTCAAGCTACCACACTTTGTGAGGCTTTGTAATGTCTTCAGGTACCTCAGAGAAGGTTGCCATAGTTTAAACCATGGGTACCAACACAGCAGAGCAAAAATGACTGAGAAGAGTCGATGAATTGAGGTCCAGCTAAATAGCCCAGCTTTGCCAAAAAAAGGCAAAGTTTGGCCAGTTGAGAATGCATTTCTTCGCTAGAAACTTTTCTTTTAAAATGTATACCACATGATATAAAGTCCAGCTTTTAAAACATTGTGTGTTTGAGTATTCATGTGTGTGCAGACACATGTGTGTTCACTTGTACATGTGGAGGCCGGAGGATGATCTTGGTTGATGTTCCTTCCTTGATGCCACCCATCTGCCTAGCCCTGTCTCCTTAGCATTAGGAGTGTAAGCATGTACCTACTATACCCAGCTTTTTCACCTGGATTCTGTGGCTCAAACTTAAGTCCTCACACTTGACAACAAGCATTTTACTGACTTAGCTAATCCCCCAGTTCCAACCTTTTAAACTTTGAAGCCTTTAGCCTATAGACTTCCCAGATCTTAATGCTGTGAAACTGTCTCCTCTGTTTTAGTTGTGTTTCTTGTTTCTGTGATAAAAAAAATTCTGTGAAAAACAAGTGAAGGGAGAAAGGGTTTCTTTTAGGTTAAAGCTCTGGCTCATAGTCTATCACGGCCTGGAAGTGACAGCACCAAAAGCTTGAGGAACCTGGTCTCGTGGTGTCTGGACTCTGAGAAGCAGCGTGCAATGCATGGTTATGTTCTGCTCACTTTCTTCTTTTTATATTTTGGGATTTTGTTTTTATGTACATGCATGTGTATGTGTCTTTGGGAGTGTATGCTACATATGTGCAGAAACCAACAGAGACCAGAAGAATGTTTCCAAACCCCTGGAAAGAGAGTTACAGGTCGTTGTCAGATGCTCCACGTAAGTTCTGGAATCAAATTCAGGTCCTCTGGAAGAGTAGCAAGCACTCTTGACAACTGAGCCATCTCCCCAGCCTCACATTTTTCTCCTTTTTAAAAGATGGTTCAGAGTATCAGTCCATGAAATTGTTCCAACTACAGTGGTCAGGTCTTCCAATTTCAATTAACCTAACCAAGAGACTCCCCCAGAGGCATGCCAGAAGTTCATCTTTCCCAAGTGACTCTGGATCTCATCAAGTTGGTGACTGAGATTAACCATCACCCCCTTTAATCCCCAGGCATTTTCATCACCCCCAAAGAAATCCATATCCAAGAATACATAAAGACAAAGGAAACTGTCAAAGGGATACATTTTATTTAAAAAAGACAAACAGATATTTAGTTGACCTATTTAATTACTAATATTTCTTATCACAAAGTAAAACAAAATTTTCTGTGTTGCAAAGAAGACTGGATCACAAGTGTGCTTTTGTGATATTGGTCTCACTTTTCTTTACTTGAAATAATTTCACAATGTTGAAATGGTCAATTGGGAGAACAGGTCATGTCTTAGTTCATTTTCTATGGCCATAACAGAATATCCGAGGGTTGGTAATTTATAAAGGAAGTAGGTTTATTTTGATTCATGGTTTAGAAGACAAGGACAACCGAGTACAAAGTACCAACATGTTTCTTGGCTGCTGCTGCTGGCCTTGCACTTCTTCAACTCATGACAGAAAGTGGAAGATTAAGTGGGCAAGTAAGGAACAAAGAAAGGGAAATTGAACACTGGTGATAACTAACCTGTCCGTTCAAGAAAGGCATTGCTCCATTCATGAGACTTCTGTCCCTGTGAACTAAACACTGTCCATTGGGTCCCACCTGTTAATGCTACCATATTGAGGAATTCAAATTCCAACACATGGACTTTTAGGGGGTATATTCTCAAACTACTGCCAGCTAATATTAAAAATGGGAACCGAGGAGTAAAGAAAAGCCCCAAATGAGTCAATGCTGGTGGAATTTCTTCTATTTTGTTTTCTTGAGACAGGTTCTCATGTCACCTAAGCTGACTTCAATCCAGCTAAGTAGCCCAGAATGATCTCCAAGTCCTGCTCGTCCTGCCTACAGCTCCTAGGAGCTGAGATCACGAGCATGTGGCACCACACGCAGTGTAAACTGCTATTTTGCCTGCATGCTTTGATAATTTCCTCCCAGACTATTATGTCCCACTTCATCTTGTGCTGAAGTGGGCTTCTTTTCCTCTTTTCTAGCTTCTGGACCCAATTCCACATTTATTTGGAAGAAGACATGGGAGAACCCAAGATGCCAAATTCCTACTGCTCTGCAGGGAATTCTTCATAGAATGAATTTCAGAGTTTCTGTAAGTTGGTATTCCCCCCACTTGCTACATACAGTCAACCTATAAAGCTTGACTTCCATTCAAGGGCAAAGACCTGGTTTTCTGGCGGTGCCAACAGAGGCAATCGCCAAGAACATATGTCCTCTTCTTTCTGTACAGATTTTGGCTTCTGAAAATTTCACTCCTCTGCAAAAGTTATCAAAGATGTTTCTATACTGCGGCTGGTAAATAAAGATGATGGCAGAAACTGATGATAGAATCAACAGTACTATTTTTAACTATTAGTGCTATTGTGTCCTAAATATTTTCTTGGTGGATTTTTCTATTATATAGGATTGTAATTTACCTAAACTGCACATATAATGAAGCATACAAATATAGATGACCATTCAATGAGTTTTGGTACATTTCTATCACACAACCCTAACCCCAGCTCCTATGAAAATGGATTGTTATATTCATTCTGGAGGGTTTCCTCCTGCCCCTTTCTTCCCAGACCCAGCTCCCAACTTCCTTTTCCTTTTTAGAGGTAATTACTGCCTGATTCTTTTTTCCTGTTTTGTTGAATTTTGACATATCTGGAAGTAGGGGAGGGAGGAAGCAAATTTCTCAAAGTTCTTACTCTCTAAATGAATTGAAGTGTGGGATTACCCAAGGGGGCTCTCTTTGACTTTCCAATTCTCACAAGTAGGCTTTTGATAAAGGTCTGACTGAGACCCATTTTCCCCAAAGTTAGTTCTGCATCCAGGGGCATAATAACCTTGGTGTTATATTTAGAAGCTGACACTACTTAAGATTCAGGGAGAGGAAGGTACCTTAGTAGCAAAGCCAAGACAGAAAAATTTCAAATCTACCCAGTAAGAACTTTCAATTTTTATGTCCAGGTTTTACATCAAAAGAATACAGAGATGATCAGACCTTCCCGCCTATCTCCAGCTTGGACTGGCTATGACCTTGGAGAAATTACTTACCATCCCTGAGTTTTCAGCTGTCGAACAAATGCCACTATATTGATTTCCACTATAATGGATGATGTAAATCTTGCAGCTGGTATTTGGGATGATGTCTTGTTTATGGGTTCTCAGCCTTCTTCAGGCTCAAGGAAAGAAAGTGATCCTGGTCTGTGAAGTCTAATGAAATGAAAACAAACTCCTTATATCACAATGGAAGATTTGGCAAAGAGTTAAGTTTAGTGATAAAATTAGCCTTCAACTTATTTGCTGCTTCACCAAGGAATGATGGGCTTATGAGAATGTTCCAGAATTTGTATTCATTAGCACATACATCTTGTTACTTAGGTTTCCCACTCAGTTATTTTTCAGCTTCCACTGTTCAGAAATACGCACACACACACACACACACACACACAAAAAAAAAACCCCAGTGTGACTCCCCAAGTCTGCTGAAGCTGCTTCTATGTTGTTTTGTTCATTAGAATGCTCAGGAAGGCTTCAGTTTTATTTGTTTCATACAATAAAATAGCTGCAAATGGTAATGACTTCAAAATGGTACTTTGTTCCCAAAGACTCACATGCCAGAACATTGAGGGGGCTGACTTCTGCGGTGGGAACTCAGCTGCACCATTTGTTCCAACAGGAACCAGCAGCTCTCCTCTCTGGAAGCAAGTCATTCTCCTTGGCAGTCTCTTTCCTTTCCTTGTTGAAGTCTATTTACCCTGTGTGGCCTTTGTTCCCATGCGTTCTTTTTCCTACTGCTGTCCTGCCCACAGAGATACAAGTAGAACCTCAGCATGGGTAGGAAACAGAAGCAACCAACAAGTCAAGCAAGCAAATCATGAGGTCACAAGCCCTGGAGACTGAACCCAGGGTCTCACCGATGCCAGGCAAGTGGCTATCACTGAACTGTATCCTCAACTATAGAAGCCTTTTCTCTCCTCTCATGCTGAAATGGGAGGCAAGGTCATTTTGGATGTGAGGTTTATGTGATTGGCATCTCACTGTACTCTCCAACACTGTATGTGGGTAGTGATGCTCATTGTAGCTTGAGATAGGAGATAACATCCTCCACACGTGGCTAGAATTTCAGATAGTGGGAACACCCAAGAAGATCCAAAGAGTCAAGCTTGGAACACCTGTTGTGCGGCTCCGAGACTTGGGTATCTTTACCTGGAATGAACTGAGCAATAAGGCCCTGTGTGTTCAGGAAGGTTCTCTGCTGACAATGTGTCTCTTGTTACAGTGACACATGCACTTCCAGCCTGGAGGTCTTGTGAAGATGCAGGGTCTCACCTAACAGGGCGGAGGTGGAGCCTGAGACTGCATCTCTCACGGGCTGCAAGCACATGTTGCTGCTCCAGGAGATGCGCAGCCCAGAAGAGCATGATCTGTGGCCAGGTGTGGGGGCAGTGCTTGGGTTTCTAAAATCTCGTGGAATTCTCACAAAATCAGATGGGGCTGCAACGGTTTCAGTGTGGTAAAGAAGGAAACCTGGAGCTGTCAGGAGAACATCTGATGTTCCTCAGCTAGTGACTGTCGGAACTGGGTTTCTGTTGCTGTGATAAATCTCACGAGCAAAAGCAACCTGGAGAGAAAAGGATTTGTTTCATCTTACAACTCTTAGTTCATACTCCGTCACTGAGACAAGTTAGGACAGGAGCTCCACGCAGAAGCTGGAGCAGAGACTGTGCAGGAACACTGGCTTACTTGGCTTGCTTTTCTTTCTTTCTTTTCTTTTTTTCCTTTCCCTTCCTTCCTTTTTTTCCTTCATTCTTTTTCTTCTTTTCTTTTTATTATTTAAAATATTTTTTAAATTTAAATTTATTTTGATCATATTCTTCTCCAACTCCAAATCCTTCCCCTTCCTCTCACCTCCCTTAGTAGTCTTTAAGCTCTGTCTCAAAAAACAAGCAAGACCCCAATACAACAATAAAACTCTCTAAAAGCAATAAAAGAAAATAAAATAATACCCAAAAGGAAAGAAACAAAACCAAAACAAAATAATCCACCAAACTTCTTGAGAGAACTCTAACAGTAGGAGCAGAGGCTGTCTCTGAGACTGTTGCCTGTTTGGGGGACCCTTTCTTCCTACAGGGTTGCCTTGTCCTACCTTAGTAGAAATGGAGGAGGAGTGGATGGAGGTGAGGTACCGGTGAGGGGGAAACTTGGAGGAGAGGAAGGAGGGGAAATTGTGGTCAGGATGTAAAAAACAACCCATTAAATAAACAAATAAATAAACCCCATAAAACTATAACCAAACAAAAGCACACACAGAACACTGTTGTTGTCCTAGAGGGTTTGATATGTTAAGTGTTACTCCATTGGAGAAGACTTGATTTTCCTTTTCCAGCAGGGGTAAGTGACAGTTCCATTTTTATTCTTTACCCTAGTGGCTAGGTTTTCATCCATCTATTCATTTGTTCATTCGTTTCTTCTTTTAACATTCGTTTCTTCTTTTTGTTTAAACAAAACACAATAAGGTAAAACAAAAAAATTACCACATCTAAGTTGGAGAAGACAAACCACCCGAAGGAAGGGACAAACCCAGGAGAGGCACAAGAAACAGAGACCCACTCATTCGCACACTCAGGAATCCCATGGAGACACTAAGCTTGAAGCCATAATATATGCACTGAAGACATGGTGTAAACCTGTGCAGGCCCTATGCATGCTTCAGCCTGCTTTCTAGTACAACCCAGGACTACCGCCCAAGCTGGGCCCTTCTATATTAACCATTGATCAAGAAAATGCCCCACAGGTCAATCTGGTGGGGACTTTTTTTTTTTCTTTTGAAAGTCCTTCTTCTCAAATGTGTCAAATTGACAAAAACTAACCAAGACAATGAATAAACTTGGGAGTACTGGACTTCTTAAGAAATGAGAGGAGTGATTTAAGCAAATATTTCTGGGTGTGGGTTCCACTCTATCAGTAACACCTGGAAACATGTTAGACACAAATTTTCAAGTCTCATTCCAGATCTAGTCCATGAGCAACTAAAGATGCCACCTCGGCAACCTCTATTCTAGTCAACTGCCCTCAAGTGACTCTGCTGAACACTCAGCTTCAAGACCACTAAGTCAAAACAGTGCAGATGAACCCATAATGTGTACATGAATCACCAAAGAATTTGTTAAACTGCAGATTCTGATCCCTCAGGTCCAGGGTACAGGCTGAAATGGTACTTTTCCCACAAGCTCCCAGATGATGCTGATATAGCTGATCCTTGGACCACGCATTGGGTACAAGGAATAGGGTTAGCTTTCCCTCCCAGTAGCAAGACTCCAGTAAGTGGTCTGTGGGTTTTATTCTTCACACGCTGACTGAATTATGAAAAAGGACACATTCCTACATTTAACCATACAACTGGCTGAAAGCAGAAATCTCAAAATTCAACATAAAAGTTCTGGGACAAGCAAGAATGTAGTGAAAGGCCAAAAGACACGATGTGCAGTTATTCCAAACACAAAATTCGGTTGAGTTCAGCACTACCTTTAAAACAACGTTCATGCAAAGACTCCATTCCCTGAAACATAGCACCTTCCTGTGTCTTCTCTTTAGGAGTAATTCTGTTGGTTTATCTTCTCTATGAAAATAGCACATCTGTGCAGAGAATTTCCTCTACTGAAATAATTTTGAGGCCAAAGAACATGCAGTTCCAAATTCAAGTTCATTACTTACTTCGATACAGAGGAATAAAAGAATCAAGGTGACAGTTTGGGCCTGCTGACAGATGTGGTTGGTTTGGTGTGATTCTATTTGACTTTTTCTTCTCACTGCCATATGTACCCAATAGAGCCAGAATCTGTAAGGTGTTTTTGTCAACAAAAGCCTTTCTCTATTACAGAGTCAAGAGGTAAGTGGGGATTTTAGGGTAAAGCCTAGGCCCCAGTAGCTCCAACAAACTAAGCTTTGCTACTGTCCCCATTATATACACACTAAAGAGATGGGTATTGGGAAAGGCAGAGAAAGGGGACTTAGTTGATGTGGCCATACTGGGAAGGCAAACAAATGAAGGGATCCAGTGACTCCACATCTGTCTTGAGGGCACGAATGTGAGTTTTCAGTTTAAACAGAGGAAGAATTGAGGCAACAATCAAGAGGCTTGTGTAATTTAGCATTCCTGTCCGAGGTGTGGTCTGACTGGTGGTGCTCAGTTCTGGTTCTGGCCATACCTACTCCAACAAAGCCATACCTCCCAAGACTGCCACTCCCTTTAGGGAACATTTTCTTTCAAACTTCCATAGTGTGTATTAACTGCATTCCCACACCCGCAAACAAAGTGCACGAATACACCATCAGACCACAAACTTTATCTCTTTACTCTTTAATCCATACCTGGCCTAGTATCTGGGTATGGAGAAAGAAGAAGCCCTTACTTCAGTCCTCAGAGCCACAGAAAGACAAGCATAATTGCACACACCTGTAATTCTAGTGCCAAGGAGGTAGAAGCTGAAGGATCAGAAGTTCATGGTCATCCTCAACAACATAGCAAGTTTGAGGTCAGCCTAGAGTACATGAAACCTTTCCTCTAAACCAAATAAAATAGGCCCAGGAAGATTAGATGTAGCCTCTTCATTTTTCTCTTAGTCACCAAAACATGTATATTTCTAAGATATAAAATATTTCTGAGATCTTGCATTTAAAGTTGATTAACTTTAATTACTTGTTTTCCTTCTAAAGCACTGTCTGGTAAAACTCTTCACTATGATGAAAAAGAATTCTGCACTGTCTAGCATAGACCTTGATTTGCTCTGATTTGCCTTGGTGGCTGGGTGCTCTGGTACCAAGAACGTAGGCCCTGGCCTAACAAAATGAGCAGGAAGGCAAGAGCTATTCATTCCGGTGCTATGATAGATGTGACG
Organism: Dicrostonyx torquatus; assembly: GCA_028555095.1. Lineage (NCBI taxonomy): Eukaryota > Metazoa > Chordata > Mammalia > Rodentia > Cricetidae > Dicrostonyx > Dicrostonyx torquatus. The sequence goes on from JAQHUG010000176.1 coordinate 603,162, forward strand.
CTTCATGGAGCATCAAACATTGGGCCTCAGGGTGGAGGCATATTTTTTCCAACTCCACTGCACATCCATTCTAGAAATTCACTCCAGGTAAGCAGTTTCCTCAATATGGACTGTTTGGGAATCGCTATGGCTGAGTTAAGTTCTGTATGGCCTCTCATGTGTGATGTTTACTCAGTGAGACCATTGGCTAGATGGAGTTTGCTCTAAGTATTTGAGTTAAAGCAAAACAAGGTAAATGGGTTTGTCTATCTTATCTTTCTGGCTCAAGGGCATTTTAATTAATTTATTTTCATTTCTATTTCTAAAGTCCATGAATTTAATCCTAGAACTGTTTGGTTATTAAAATAAAATGAAAAATAAGGCAATACAAAATCCTTCTTTTCAAGCCATATGCTTGCAACATCATTTAGTCAATTGAAGGGTCTTTCCATTAAAAGAAATCATAGAAAGAAATTATGTTACAAACATAGAATTATCTTCAGTATCAAAAGAAAAACAAGTTTTCAATTCAAAACTAGCAGGCTATGGTGGGCTCATGTCTATAATCCCAGCACTCTGGGGATGGAAGGGAGGAAAGAGGATTGGTACCATAAATTGAAGGCCAGCCAGAGAGCTCTACAATATTAGTCTGTTTCAAAAAGCAAAACAACAGCAACAAAATCCCCAAAGTACAAATCTTTGCGTTCTTTATAAATTTTTAAAATTGTATTCTGGTCTTGTCAATGGGTATTACATGATTTTTTTGTTTATGTGTCACCTTCGCATCTAGAAAATGCTTGCAAGAATTGCACAGCAGGCCAGCAATAGGGTTTTTCTGTGTTCTATTTCCATTTGTTATGACATTTCCAGTTATATAATCTCTCTGTAGAGAAACAGGAGGACTTCTGGGAATTAAATGTGTCAGATACATGGGTGTGGGTCTCTCTCCCGATCTGAGCACTTAGCATTTAATGCACGATTCTTTCCAGGATGCGTCCTTGGTAGCTGCTGTGCTCAGTTAGTAATTTTTAAAATCACTTTTCATTCTCTGTATGTAATTCTAATCCACATCCTTCTTCCCCGTTATTTTAATGCCACTGATTCCAATAATGAGAACAGTGTGTCTCATCCAAGTGCCAAGCCCATCATGTAGTAAGAGCTTTAAAAAGGGCAGAGGAGGAGCAATCAATCAATCAATCGTCGATGAAGAACGCCCTGTCTTTGTCATTTGAATTAAACAGAAAGGAGCACATGAATCTCAACATTTATCTACTCCTTATTGAGTGGAAGGGAAAATGTCATGCCTCATTTGCAATCCCCACACATTGTTCTCACAGCAATTTGGAATCGGGAGGCTAATTCTCATGATATCAAGGAGCAGGAGAGACAGATGAGCTCCATAGAAGACCACCAAATGCAATTGCCACCCTTTGCTTTGAAAGAAGGTTTAATTGTTTGAAACGTATTAGACCCATTTGATGGCAAATTGCTATTTCAGTCACATAAGCTAGTTCTAAATCTCAAAGGGAGAGAATATATATTCATGATTTTTAAAACTCAAATGTTTCATGTTGGATTGCTTCATGAAACCATGAAAAATTAACTTGGAAAAGATATGAAAAATCTATGCCTTGTGCTTCTTGTACATTTCAATACCAGATTTTAGTGTGATATATAGTGATGGTTGCCATAGTAACAGTGATCCAGGACCTTGATTATGCATATAAGAAAACTGGCAGCAAGGTGGAGCAGCCTCTGGCCAGAAATAACTGCCTTGCTCACAGTCATCTAGTTGTTTCACTTTTACATCAGTTATCTAGATTTGTGCTGTGTAAATTGTCAAGTAACTAAATTTTGGGCTCTGAGCTGATTCTCTTGATAGCAATCAGAACATGAGGACAGAACAAGATAAATTGCATATGAACTAGATCCCTTTGTCTCAATTGCTTAAGAAATCAACAAAATTGATGACTGTGGAAAACAGACATTGTAATTAAGGAAAAGGAGAACCCACAAAAATTTGGATTAGGTAGTGTGGCAAGAGATAGTTGTTTACCTAAATGATACAAGGTTGCTTTGGAAGAAAACTAGTGCACACATGGTTTAGCGTAAGAGATATCACTCGACTTTTCAACAAAATGGCTGACAGCATTTAGTATGCTGGCATAGAACTGTGGGTCTTTAGCTGATTCTTTATTCTAAATTATTAGTATTGAAATTGTATATTCAAAATGAACTTACAATAGGCATTGAGTCAAAATGAAGCTTTGGCATCATATTTTCTCTAAAAGGTCGTCATGAAAATGGCTTTGAGGGGAAAAATAAAATGGAGAGCTTCTTCTAGTCTAGTTTCTCACTTTTCAGACTCAGTGAAAATGCTACCTTTCGGATAGGTGCCGTGGTTGTGCAATGTTTGTCACTTCGTAATGCTTTTACCAATACCCAAGGACAAAACTTCTATGAAAATAGTAGGAATTGTTTATGATACGTGAGCTGCTTCAGTTCTTGTAATTCATCTTCCTAATACTTAGAGTAAGCTTCATTTCAAAAATTAAAACTGCGAGGTTAAGCACATTCAGCAATGCCAAATATATTGAATAATGTTTCCTCTTATATTTGTGGAATTTGATCTGAAGTCTATTTTCCTTACCATTATGTATCTCAATTCTGTCAAATTGTTAATACTACATAGTCAGGACATGAAATCTTTTCAGTTTTCTATCGATCATATTCTGAGATAATCTGGATTAGTTATTAGACTCGTTCCTTTCTGCTTGCTATGACAAATAGTGACAAGAAACAACTTAAAGGAGGAAGGGTTTATTTGGGCTAATGCTTTGAAGGTCCAGTCCATCATGGCAGGAAAGGCATAGCAGCAAGATCATGCTGTAGCTGGTAATGCTGTGTCTGCAATGAGAAAGCAGTGAGATGGATGAAGATGCTCAGCTGGATTTCTCCTTTTTGTTCAATCTGAGACCCCAGTGCGTAGAGATGGTGCAGCACACATTCAGATTTGGTCCTCCCTCCTCCATTCAACCTCTTAGCAAATGCCCTCACTGACATGCCCCAAGGTGTGATCTAGTTGATTCCAAGTCCAGTCAAGTCAACAATGAAGATAAAACCTCACTGTTCTCGGTGTAACACATTAACATTTGATGTTTCAAAATAATCGGCATGATTATTCAGTTTCAGAGGGTTAGACATTTTGGGACGCTTTAGCAATGGTGCCTCAGGGTCTCTTCTGAGGGTAGAGTTAGGACATCAACAGCCTGCAGATATCTGAAGGTTGACTGGGTCTGAACGGCCTGCCTCTCAGGTGGCTTGTTCCATCACATCACTCCCATCTAAAGACCTTAGTCCCTGCCATGTGAGTCTCTCCATAGAGCTGCTTGATTCTTCTCACAGTTTCCCATCAGCTTCCCCGATAGTGAGCGATCTAAGAGACCAAGGGCAGGTGACAATACTTCTGATCCAGTCTAGGTCCCATACCTTTTGGTCACTTTCTCTACATTTTTGTTAAACACAAGCCACTGACTTTAGCCCACACTCAATGGGAGATTTCATTTTTAAACAAAAACAGTATCAAAAAAATTATGAACAGAATTTGAAGCTACCACAAAGCTCACTTTGGAGTTCAGCAAGCGCTGTACCCATGGAAACCTAGAGCATAGAAAAACAATCCAATTTCATGTACTTAAAGGAACTAGCAATATGGCCACAGTGAAGTGAAGCTGCCTACACTAAATATGATGAGTAATGCTAGGAAATTTTTCATTATTCAAAGACTCAGTCCTGGTAATACTCTAATATGTCTGAATAATATAGAAGGGACAATTTAAGTGACATCATGCCACTGAAATACAATTATAGTAATGCGACTATTTTTTTCATAAAATGTCAGGTTCACAGTCAGCACCATTATTTATAAAGATTCAAGGACAAGATATATTAGAAAAGAGAAATATCATTTTAAGATAATCTATGAATAGCTACTGATGTCTTTCTTGCTCTTACTGAATCTGTTGATTAATACTTGTTTGGTTTGGCTTTGTGTTTGCTATATAGCCCTGAGTGGCCTAAATTCTCTGTGTAGTCTAACTTAGCTGCTTCCACTCCTGGATGCTGGGATTACAAGATCTTTTTGGTACTCTGAAATTTACAGCACCTTTGGCCCATGTTTTCTTAGTCATGCAAAGCACCTCCTTCAACTTTTGTAATAATTTAAAGCCAGAGAGAAGAGGGAAGGGATTTTAAAAATTGAGCAATCAAAAGCACCTCCTTTGTGCAGTAAGGAGCATACCCCTCTCATAAATTGAAAAAACTGAATAACCAAACTAATTCTCTTATTTCTGAACAAGATGAGAAAACAAGCAGAGAGATCTAAATAGAGCCCTATGAGCACTTGTGTCTTTTCTCCCCCAGCAAGCTGCACAGGTGGGGGACAATTCTGTATTCTGTCAATCATGTTTTAAATAAATGCTGATTGGTCAGGCAGGAAGTATAGGCGGGTCAACCAGACAGGAAGTAGAGGCAAGGCAATGAGAATGGCTGGGAAGAAGAAAGTTCTTCCCACACTCCTGCCCAGTCCACTGAAGAAGCAGGATGTGAGCTGTACCACTGAGAAAAGTACCGAGCCATGTGTCTAACATAGATAAGAACAATGGGCTAATCTAAGTTATAAGAGCTAGTAGGAAGCCTGAGCTAATGGGCCAATCAGTTTATAATCTTATGGAGACCTCTGTGTGATTTTCTTTGGGGATTGCTGGCTGTGGGGTACTGGGCGGGACAAAAACCCCAACAAGCAGGCACTCATGTTACACTGCACAGTACCTTCTAGCACTATGAAATAGAGCCAGCAGGGAGAGAGTTCCCTGGTGAGTTAGAGTTTGACTCCTACCACCAAAATGGGTGGGAGAGAGACCAGTTGGTGGTTTTCAGGGAGAGTGGAGGAGGGATAGACAAAACCAAAATACACTGTATGCCTGCATGCAATTTTCAAAGAATGAATATAAATATTATAAAGTATCTTAAACATAAAACCAAGTATTGATGGCTGAAATTAATTGAACTTATTCTGGGACCAAGTCCCATATATATATATTTTTATTATCAACAAGGTCTTGGAAACTGTTATTAAGGAACTATGTGCCTATCCTAGAGAAATTGGAAATGTAAAAGAAACAAAGAATTGAATCGCCACCCCATGTCACCATCCATCTTAAAGAGAAGTATATTTCCTTGCCTCAATTAATTCATAAATATTTTGCATTGTTGAGAATGTGTATTCAATGTGTATATAATGGGGACAGCATACTTATAATGTCTGTTTCCACAGACTTTTGAATAACCTTTTTCACTCACATAATAGCAAGAAAAAACATTTCTCCAAATTATTTTGCAGCTCTTTCCTGATGCTTGTGATGGTAATATAGTTAATTGTCCAGTGAGTTGCCATTCACAGTATTGAATGTCTCCATCTTATTGCATCTGCTAGATGCCATGATCCTCTCATTTGATGATACTGCTTTACTTGCTCTCCCAGTTCAGCTACTCCAATGGTTACTGTCGGCTGTTGCTCAAGTGCTCGATTTGATGATGGTTGTGCATTTATTTATCTTTTACTTGCTATTTGTTCTTCACTTTTGCTTGCCACATGGTTAATAAACTCATTTGAAACTAAAAGTAAGGCTATCATCAATCATTCTCCATAGGGCAGCATTAGTGAGGAGTTTTGCAAGGAGCTTTCATTTATCACCCTCTGCCGGATTCTGTGCATTATTCATTTGGAAAAAGTTATGGAACTTTTTATTATTCTTATGTATATCCACAAACAAACCAAGTCTTGAATAAAGACATGTTTTATTAACCTTAATAATTTGATCTTCTTCCTCCTTTTTTTTTTTTACCCCAAACTAAAAACAAGTCTTTGAATGGTGTCTTAGTTAGGTTTCATATTGCTGTGAAGAGACTCCATGACCATCGTAACTATTTTTTTAATATTTATTTATTTATTTATTTATTTTCTATATAGTGTCTTGCCTGTGTATGTGCCTGCAGGCCAGAAGAAGTCACCATATCTTATTCCAGATGGTTGTGAGGTACCATGTGGATGCTGGCAATTGAACTCAGGACCTTTGGAAAGGCAGCCAGTGCTCTTAACCTCTGAGTTATCTCTTCAACCCAGACCACGGTAACTCTTATAAAGGAAAATATTTAATTGAGCTTATAGCTCACAGTTTCAGAGGTTTAGCCCATTATCATCAAGTGGGGCATGGCAGGCTGCAGGCAGACATGGTACTGGATACATCTTGATCAGAAGGCAACAGAAAATGAACTGTGACAGTGAGTGAAGCTTGAGCAAAAGAGACCTCAAATCCTGCCCCAATAGTCACATACTTTCTTCAACAAGGCCACACCTCCCAATAGTGCCATTCTCTATAAGTTTATGAAGGCCAAACGACCACAAATGGCATCTACACCCATCGCATCATGATGAAAATGACTTCATTTCCTCCTACCCCCTTTGAGGTTGTTTCGCTTGTTTGTTTGTAACTTGGATTGTTTTATCTTTATATAAAGAGTTTCGAGTTTAAACAAGTTCAAGGCGACTCCTGGGCTACATAGTGAGACCCTGTCTCAAAAAAGGTCTAAAATGAAACAAAAAGGTATCCATGTAGGTCTTGTGAGACCATTCCCTTAAGAAAATTTCACCTGTGCAGGAAGGCTTTTTAGATTCTTAGCAAAATCACCTTTCTTTCCCTCCACTTTAGTAATTATCATAGCTATAGGATACAGTGCTTAATGCGCAGACAGCCCATGTTAACCAAACTCACATAGACTGGAGCACATTCCTTCCAGTTACCAGTCATCACCACTTCTGATAAGTAGATCGAAATTTTCATGTTAGTTCTTAATGAATTCTCTGAGGGAGCAAGGAACAAAAACAAAGAGTTTTCTCTGATATGTCCATGGCCTCCATGAACACCTGGCCCGAATTTTCAGTGCTACAAGGAACCTCTCTCCCTTCTACCGCCCTTTTGGTAAGCTCAGTCATCAGCAAAGCCGAACATTTTGGGTGTGTGGTTGATATGATTTTATACACACACACACACACACACACACACACACACACACACACATATACACACACAGGTTCATTTCCAGTCAACTATGGAAATGACCTGCACACTTAATTCTGTCCAATTATCCTCAGAGAAATGTCACCCAAACAGTCAGCCTGTTGGTAATTCCTTAGTATTACATGCCCAGGAAGCAGCAACTGTACTGAATCAAACATTGCAGCAAGACTCTCGATCCTTGTAAGAACTCTATTATAGGATGTTCTCCAAGAATCACACTCTAAGATGGATTACCACAGGCCATTCGTGGCAACGTTGGAAGCATGGAGAAAGGAGGAGGTGATCAAAGTCTAGTTGCAGCACAAGCACAGAATAGACTCCACTGGGGGTTTTGCAATTGGAAATGCCCTTTGGAGGCATCTAGAATGGTTAGGTAGCCTAGCCTTTTGTCCCTACATTAATCAGTAATTGAATGTACAGCACCCCCACTGAATGACAGTGCTCTCGGCAGATCAGCAGTCCCCCAAAGTTCATCTCCCACCACCCTTTCCAATAGTTTGGGATAGAAAGTTCTTCACTCAATGTTGCTATGGGTTGAATGTGCTCTTTGAAAAGATAACTCCAGAGGGTTAAGATCCTCTCCCCACTATCCATTAATGTAACCTCATTTAGAACTATGATGGATAAACCAAGTTAAGATTAGATATAATAAAAACTGTGTGCTTAAAAAAAAAGACTATGTAGCATGCATAGGATTTGTGGTGTTGGAAGGATGCTCAAGTATTCAAAATCATCCTCTGCTATGAAGTCAATTTGGGCTACATGAGACCGTTTCTCTCTCTCTCTCTCTCTCTCTCTCTCTCTCTCTCTCTCTCTCTCTCTCTGT
>JAQHUG010000176.1:611114-623666 GCA_028555095.1 Dicrostonyx torquatus
TGTGTGTGTGTGTGTGTGTGTGAGAGAGAGAGAGAGAGAGAGAGAGAGGGAGGGAGGGAGGGAGGGAGGGAGGGAGGGAGAGAGAGAGATGATCTGCAAATTTAGAAACAGATATTCGTGGGGGGGCAGAGGGTGGCTAAAATCCAAGGAATGCTGAGGATTTCCGGTCATCACTATAAGGTATTTGGGAAAGAAGGAGTCTACCCTTTGTTTTAAGTGGCCCTGTTAATACCTGGACTTCAGAATTTTGTCTTTAGCACCTTGAGAGAATAGATTACCAATATTTTAATCCACATAGTTTGTGGTGCTTTGTTGCTAGAGCCCTGGGAGATTTCTATAGATGGATATCTGAGAGAAAGATAACAAACCCAGTCTCTTAGGATGAAGCTTACCTATAAATGATTTCTCTAGGTGTGGATGTGCTCTCTACATGGGAACATCTTGTGCTCTCAGCAGCTAGCAATCTGATTGGTAGGTAATACACGGCTCATATACATAGTGGAAACAGTACATCTAAGACACTGGCTGGCAAATGAGAATTCTATGCCTAGCTTCACCTAGAAATTATTGTCTACTTTTTCTTCTTTCTTTTTTTTGTCTACTTTTTCTTAACAAGAAAACTGAGATCCAGAAAGAATTAGTCACTTGTCAACAGCTAGAGACTGGAGCAGCCAAAGCCTGTCTCGTGACCACTGGGTGAGTCTGGCGGTAAGGTAATACCCACACAGTCACTGTGGGCTAAGCCCTGTGAGAGACATGGGCAGAAAGAGCTGGCAAAGGGTCCCTACAGAGGGAATGTGCCTGGGACAAAGCAAACTTCTTTCCATTCCTGGAACAGAGCCCAGAATACAGGTCATATGGATAACAGCTTGGTGAGATCATTTCCAGTGCTTTTTGTGACCACATTTTCTTTCCCAGAATTATATTAATGCCATCAACTCAAAAAGTATCATTCCCCTTTCAATCTGGTAATAACAAAGCATTCCTATGACAATAGAAGTTTTTTTTAAGATGAGAAAAGAGAATGGAGCAGGGTTTCATTTGTATAAATATCCCAGCCTTAGCCCTGACTGCCCTCTTACCGTGTGACAGTATGATTTTCATACTCTGAAATCATTAGAAATGTAGAAATTGGGCTTGGTGCCAAATTACAACCAAGAGACAAAAATGCACATAGGAACACTTTATATTCTGCTTCAAATCAGCATCGTCTAAAAGATATTGTATTTTAAAATGTTCATTTAAACGGTAAAATGACTTTCTGATGAACTAAAAGTAGAATCAACTCCCTAGAGAAAGGTTTCCTCTCAAGCATCTCCCAATCAAAAGGAGAACATGAAGCGAATACAGAAGGTTTCATAAAGTGCGCGGAAAACACCCAGGAAGCTCACTGAACAGCGAGGTGTAAGGAGAAGCCTCAGGCAGGCATAAAATTTCCAAATAGACTAAACTTTAGGAGTGACTTGAAGACAAAAACAGAAGGTGCTCGTTGTGGTGGCATATGCAGGTAAGATGTGCTGAAAGAAGTGGAGCTAGGAGGATCACAAGTTCAAAGCCAGTCTGGGCTACACATTTAAAAAAGAAAGAAAAAAAATGGAAGTTATCTCAGACCATAAAAGCATAGAGGTGGACACCTTAGGGTTATTATATGAAAGCTGAGGGGATTGGGGAGAACAATTCCAAGGAATACCAAGTCTCTCAGTCATATTTAGTAGAGTGTGTGTGATGGGGTGGGAGACCACAGAATGTGTGAGATGGTTGAGGCTAGACCAAGTTGAGGACCTCAAACAGCACAGTGAAGGCAGTAGGAAGGTACCAATGTGAATTTAGGAAGACTAAGATGGCAATAAGGAAGGGCTGGGGACCTAGGCAAGCCTTAGACAGTTCTTGTAATGGTCAAGCTAAGAAAATGAAAATCCTTTCCAAAGACAGGGAAAGAATATAGCTGGAGCAAACAGCCCCAGATTCAGTATGTTAGAGACCGGCTATAATTGAGATTGAACCGGAGAGGTGAGAATGAAGAGTTTAATCTGCACAAGGAAGCCAGTGAAGTTTAATTTGCCCCGTCTCCAGGAATTAAGAGCCATGTGTTTCTACCCTATGGATGATTTGATTGTATGCGTCCTCTGGGTGGATTTCCACACAGCTGAAGGAGCACTGCCCAGTGTCATAAACTGATGTTCTGAAAGCTCCAGAAGGAAAGACCTTGAAGAAAATAATGGTCACTGGTATAAGCTATGAAATGGTTACATCTGAAGAAAGGCCTCTGGATTTGCAAATAGGACAGTCATCCGTGTCATTCCCCTAACCAGCTTCAGAACAGCTAAGGGAGAACACCTCCATTCCAACAACTGTGCAGAGAATGGAGATCTTAGGGCCCACCTCCATGCTTGGAAAGAATAGTCATGTCCCAACAGTATATGGCAACAAACACCTGAGTCTTGAGTGCCCACCGACATCAGGATGAAGATGCCCAATGATTATCTTTCCATTCAGAAAGGGTGCATCACATAGCCCTTTGTGCTGGCCATTAGAGTAGCTAATTTAGGATGTGTGAGATTCAGAGGATGTAGACCTATTTTTTCCTATGTATTTATAGAAGGGATCTTTACAATTCGTAAGCATATCTACCAATGCCAGGACCCACACTCAGGCTGCTTACAACTGCGCATAACTCTAGTGCCAGGAGATCAAATGCCCTGTGGCCTCTGCAGGCATGTGCAGTATGTGCATATAGTGAAAACAAGCTTACACAGGCACACAATAAACATAAAATAATGAACACTTTTAAAAAACATTTAAATCATCTGGGTGGTAGTGGCACAGCCTTAAATCCTAGCACTAAGGAGGCAAAGACAGGCAGATCTCTGTGAGTTCGAGGCTAGTCTGGTCTACAATGATTATCTCTATCACTATATGAACTCTGAGACTAACCTCAGCTACATAACAAGTTCAAAGCAAATTTGAGCTGTATGAGATCTAGAAGATGTAGATTTATTTTTTTCCTCTATATATTTGTAGAAAGAATCTTTACAAGTCTTGAGCTATTCTTGCCAATGCTAACATAGTCTTTTTATTTCATTTTTTGAGATACAGTCTTAATTATTGGCCCAAGCTATAATCTGTTTTGTTTTGTTTTTTGGGTTTTTTTTGTGTGTACACACACACACACACACACACACACACACACACATATATGATCCTAGCATATATCATCCCTGATTCAATAATCTTTACTAAATTTATTTGACCATTGGTGAAAGTAATAAGAATGATTAATGAATCAATGTTCAATTACAAAACCATTATAGACAATTTTTTTAAAAGGCTAATATTAAAGAAGGTAAAAGCTATTATATACGAAAGACAATTTAGGCAACTTTTTGTTGTTTTTGAGATAGGTTTTCAAATGTATCCCAGACTAGCTTGGAACTCTCAATGTAGCCCAGGCTGGCCAAGAATTTACAATTCTGCTTCTGCTTCTTGAATGTTAGGATTACAGGCATGTGACACAAAATGCCTTCCTGGACTTTTGTTGTTTGTTATTGTTTTTACATTTTTATTGTTTTCGTAATAACTTGGAATACTTTAATAATTTTGATAGCATATAAGCAATTCTATTTCATTTAAATTTCTTTGGAAAAATATTAAATTCAAGGAAGTGATCGTATGTATTTTTGTCAACCTGAAAAGCAAAAGTCCTGCTTCGATCGGGAAAATAACTCACTGATAAATGATTGCTTTTGGTTTTTAACAACTTTAAGTCATGGTCCTAGCACAGCTGTTCTAGCCGGAAGTGTTAAAGGAGTTAAAGAGGCAGACACTGTGTACATGTGCAGTAAAGCGTGTACAGAGCTGGGTGTTCATGCAGGAGCATCAGAAGTTCAAAACCATTTTCAGATACATAGAGAGTTCAAGGCCAACCTGGCGTATCTGAGACTCTGTCTTTAAATTTGTGTACATAAGAACATAGGTGGGTTTAGTGATGGGGAACAAAAGAGGTTCAAGAGGAATACATCATGAAGACCTATTCTTCCCTTCAGTAGGTTGCCCAGGCAACTAATGAAGCACGAGGGCATCAAAGTATACCTGGTTCCCTTTTAAGATAATGTGTCTACATGGTAATACGCTTTCGTAAAATTTGCAGAAGTAATGTATGCCATCCACAATTAAATAGATGTTATCTCTTTCCAGTATAGCTTTTCTGATGTACATTGGAGATATCCACAGCATTTAAAAAATACATGCCTAAGGTGAAATTGAATTGTGAGAAGTTTGTGTTATAAGATATATTCGCCTTTCTTTCTTTCTTTCTTTCTTTCTTTCTTTCTTTCTTTTTCTTCTTTTTGGCTCTTTCAAAACAGGGTTTCTTTGTGTGTATCTCTAGTTGTCCTGGAACTCACTCTGTCAACCAGGCTGACCTTGAACTTAGAGATTTGTCTGCTTCTGCCTCCCAAGTGCTGGGATTAAAGGTGTGTGCCCCTGTAGGGTTGTTTTTTTTTTTTTTAATAACTCTTTTTCTCTTTGGTTCTTTTGAGGAGTCTGCCATCTGGCTCCCAAATAAATACATGGAGGCTTATTCTTTCTTATAAATGCCCAATTAGCTTGGTTTATTTCTAGCCAGCTTTTCTTAACTTAAATTATCCCATCTATCTTTTGCACCTGGGATTTTACCTTTCTCTGTTGTATATTCCATTCTTTACTTCTTATTCCATGGCTGGCTGTGCAGTTGGGTAGCTAGCCCCTTCTTTTCTCACTCCCTATTCTTTTTCTTCCCAGATTTTTCCTCCTATTTATTCTCCCTGACCACCAGCCCCACCTATTTCTCTTTCCTGCCTTATTAGCTATTCAGCTCTTTATTAGGGCAATCAGGTGTTTTAGACAGGCAAAGAATCCAGCTTCACAGAGTTAAACAAATGCAACATAAAAGAATGCAATACATCTTTGCATCATTAAACAAACGTTCCACAGCATAAATGAATGTAATACATCTCAAATTAATATTCCACAACATGCCACCACTGCTATGTTACATTTGTCTTTCATATTTGTATTTTGACCAGTCGTCCTGATACAGGAATGGATTTCAGGAATGCCTCTGCCATCTGCTGCAACCTAGAATCATATAGGAAGGAACAAGTCTAGGAGCTATAAACATAATGTGTGACAGCATTATGGCACTGGCAATATGGAGTAGTAAGGAGAAAGAAGGCTTAAAAGAAATATTAGATTCAAAGTCTAGTCTGCTTAAAAGCTCCCAATCATAAGATCTATAGAATTGTGTGAAGAAAGTTTAGTTCTTAATGGTCTCAAATCATACTGGAAGTTCTCACCCACCAGGAATAAACCAGATTGTGATAGCTCAGTGTATACAATTAGACATACATATAGGGTGAAATTGTTCATATGTGTTTAGAATAGGAAAATCACAAGAAACTATTATGACATTACAACACTGTGAGGAGTTGATGAAGTCCTGTGTGAATGTGTGTTGTTAACAGAAACACAGGCACGTCAAGGACTTCAATGCCTCAGACCCATGGAAATGGCCCAGCCTTCTCCAGGCAAGGCTCAGGGGGATGGCAAAGCCTTCCTGTGGTCCAAGTATGAGTTTTTACAAACAGCTGAGCAGTGTATATAAAAACTATAACTACAGCTTCTGCCTCAAAATCAAACAAGCTTCAGACACACAAAATCAAGATCCACTCCTACCTGTTCTCTCCCTGCTGCAGAGGCACCTACAGAAATTCATAGGTCTACGGCATCACTGCTGTTATCCTCGGCTCTTTCTTTGCTTTTTCCATTCATGTGTGTGTGTGTGTGTGTGTGTGTGTGTGTGTGTGTGTGTGTGTGTGTGTTGTGTGTATGTGTGCTTTCATGCACATGATGGAAGTACTCATCCACCTTGTCTCATTGAGGCAGGATCCCTCCATCAAAACCAGAGCCCACTCATATGACTAGTCTCACCCAGTCTGCTCTGGAATTCCCCAGGTCTGTCTTCCATTATTTGTATGGGTTTTGGGGAATCCAAACTCTGCTCTCCACTCTCCACGCTTGCATGGCAAGTGCTTTAATCATCAGGCCGTGTCCCCAGTCATTTCACCTTTCCTTTTTCTTTTTTTTTCTTTTCTGGGGGGGTGATGCTAATGAGACAGGGTTTCTTGTATCCCTGACATCCCTGGCAGACCTCAGGCTACACACCTGCTAATGGCCTTGTGTCTGATCCCCTGGCTTCTACTTGTTGAATGCTAGGGTTACAAGAGTGCACAATCACATCATCATATCTGGTTTATGTGGTGTTGAATGTAACTCAGGGCTTCCTGCATACTAGGCAAAAACTCTACCTACTGAGCTACACACCTTGTTCTCTTTCTCACCTTTTGGATAAGGAGTTTTGCCATTTGATAAGGAAATGAGTTTTCTGGGATACCACAGAGTCCCTAGGGAGTCATGATACATTGAGTCCCCATGACGAGACAGGAGAAACCACGAGAGGCTATTACTGCTATGTAGAGACCACTGTAAACAGTTGGATTGAATCCAGAGGATCTCTAGGGAGTAGTTGTTATTTTTAATCATGGCCACCCCAGGAGCTCTGAGCTGCTTCTGGAATGCCTGGCAGGAGCCAATTTCTTGACCTTTCAAGGGTACCCTGGGAGACAAAGTCCTCTAACAACCACTACATCCTAGCATCTTCTGGGACTTTGAGGACAATGCAAGATCCATGACTCCTTTGAACAACTGCAGGTGTGGGGCTCCAAACTCACCTCTCACTGGAAAACTGAAAGCTATTTACTGGCTGGGGAACATGAGTGTTGAGAGACCTTCCACAGATCTCAAGAGAGAGTGCTAGTGGCTGCTTTGTAGAGAAGTGGTAGAATCCCAGAGAAACCGAGGACTTGATTCTTGCATCTAAGATGCACTCTGAGCAGTAAATTAGCTCAGCAAGGGTTTGCCTATTTCCAATGGATCTTGCAACTCACTGGGAAAGGAAAGTGGTGAATGGGGCCTGGGATACTGGACAAAACTGACTCTCTCTCTCTCTCTCTCTCTCTCTCTCTCTCTCTCTCTCTCTCTCTCTGTATGTGTGTGTGTGTGTGTGTGTGTGTGTGTAGGGTTGGTGCATGTGCATACATGTTTGGAACACAAAAGTTGATGTAGGATATCGTCCTCTATCATTCTCTATGTCCTTTTTTGAGATAGCCTCATCAAACCTTAAGCTCACTGCTTTTTGCAAAACTATCTAGTCAGAGAGCTCTGGGGTTCAATTTTTCCTATCATCTCTACCTCCCCAGCTAAGACGGCAGCTTTGTTTCCTCCATGGATACTGGGGATACAGACTCTTGATGTTTACATTGCAAGCAAGTCTCAGACTGAGCCTCCCTTCACATACTTTCTCCCACCTCCAAATGCTCTCCATCCAGCTCTTCCTTCCCCTAGCTCGAGCTGGCTCAGCCTCTTTGTGCCTTTCTCTTTTCTATTGCACGAAATCTGAATACCAGCACAGCTCTCGAGCCTGGCGACTTCCTTCTGTCCAGTGAACTTGGCAATCCTTTCAATCTCTCAGATGAGACTGGTCACACCCTCTATAGGAATGCTAGTACCAACTGCTTAACTGAAGAGCCATCCATCTCTCCACCGGCTGCCTATAAAATGTGAGAAGGAATGCAGCTTGGTTATCACAGCTGGTCCCCTTAGTGTCATTGCAACTTTCTCGATGGGATTTTCATCTAAAACTGAATTTTAGTATGTTTCTTCATACAAGCTCATGAAAGGGTGTTTGGAAAATTGGTGCACATTGACAAAGATGAACCTGCATCATTCCACCACCTACGTTATTCGTAGTTCATATCTGTGTGAATTTTCTCCTAGGAATTTTTATCCATTCATTTGTTTATTGGCTTCCTAAATGTAATCTTAACTATACATATGTGCTTGTAATCACACTGTACACGTGTACCTGTGACCACATTGCACACACACACACACACACACTGCTTTTAAATGTAGATCCTAAATACAATGCATGAATGCATGTGACAATGTAAGCTCCACAGATACCATGTCAGTGTTTACATGATAAAGCCTCAAAAACACTCCAGTTTGATTTATTTATTAACGTCCTATCTCTAGGGTAACAAGTCACCACAAAAACTTTAAATGAATTGTTTAACTGTTCTGGAGACCCAAAGTCTGATTTGGTCTTACTTAGTTGAAATTTGTGTGTGTCCTGGGTCACAATCCTTTCCAGGAATTAGGTAATAGACACTTTCAGGCAGTTAGTTTTCTGCCTGCTGTAGCCACTTTTTTCTTATTATTGGGCCTTTAGGCTGCTTCTCAGTTTGACTGTAATATATAAAACTATTACAAATGCCATCATTGATTTTTACTGTTTTCTCCTTCGGTAAGCCACTCTCTTACTTACAAGTCTTTTCTCCTAAAGAAAGAAATCATAGAGTAGAAATGTTCTGAACAGAGATGCCCGTTGCGATTGTCGTTGAAGTAGTGAAGGTTAATAAATATTGGGATTCTGTTTTGTTTGTTTGTCTTTTTTTTTTTTGGTTTTTTGAGACAGGGTTTCTCTGTGGCTTTGGAGCCTGCTCTGGAACTAGCTCTTGTAGACCAAGCTGGTCTTGAACTCACAAAGATCCGCCTGCCTCTGCCTTCCGAGTGCTGGGATTAAAGGCGTGCACCACCACCGCCCGGCTGTTTGTTTGTCTTTTGAGACATGGTCTCATGCCACCCATCTTGGTCTTGAACTCCTGATCCTCCTGCCTACACTCCCCAAGTGTTGGGATTATTAGTATACACCATCATGCCCAGTAGGTCACATACTGTATATGAAAACTTCCTTAAGGGCAAAGTAGGAAAGTAATGCTTTTTCAGTATGGTTACTGGGTCAGATGAGATGATGTAAACCATAAAACACTGTATTATTAGTGGCTTGTTATCGAGATTGCAGTAACAGCTAATGGAACAGTTGCAAGATCAATAGCGTGGTCTTATTATTTCTCGTAATTTCTTATAATCACACGCCTGGTACCTTGACTCATTCATCTTGTCTTCATGGAGAGGAATACTCAGAAACTTCTTCTGTTGGTCAGAATCAACGTGAAAATGCTTTTTGGAGTTTCAATATTTCTATGATTTGAATGTCTCCACCCTACAAAACTCACATTGAGATTTAATTACCACCACAATACCATAAAAGGGGAGGCCAGTTGGAGATCAGGCCTTCACGAATGAATTAGTGGTTTTATCACAGGAGTGTGCTAATTATGGTGGCAGTAGATTCTTGCCCTCTCCCCAAATTATTGTTTTGAAGCTAGGTAATAGTGCACACCTATAATCCTAGCACTCCAGAGCTGGAGGTAGGAGGATGAGGAGATCAAGGCCGACGTGGACGACATTAGGCAAGAAAGTAAGCAAGTAAGCATGCAAGCAAACAGGCAGGCACACACACACGCACGTACACACGCACGCATGCACACAAGCACACCTGACAGTGAAACAATTAGGGCTAATACATCTTCACCTCTCCCTCCATTCTTCCAAATCCAATGCTCTGGCCTCATCCTTAATGCTGCAGCAGACCACGTGCTGGGGTCCCCTCCCACAGCCCCCATCTCCAGTGGACTACACAGATCTTACCCTCCTAATTTCCCTCCCCCTAATCCTCAACTCCAGCAGCCTCACCCTTTGAACAAACAGGCCACTCCCCCACTCCAGCCCTGGAAGCAGGTAGGCTAACTGAGGGCCTTTGCTTCTCCCTCAACTCCTCCAATCACCTACTCTCAATCTGAATATGTTAATTTTGTGATTTTAATGAACTCTCACTTGTCCATTGGTGGTTTTGTTTTTGAGAGGGGGAGGGAGGGAAGAAGTGGAAGAGACAAAGAGGGAGAGGGAGGGGAAGGGGGAGGAGAGAGGGAGAGTCTCATTCTGTTGTCCACAATGTCCACTGTGTTGCCTAGGCTGGCCTGGCACTCACGACATACCCCAGACTGGTCATGAATTCATGGTGGTCCATATTCCTTGCCTCCCAAGGGCGGGATTACAGGCATGTGGCGTTTAAACTTTTGTGAAATGTAATTGTCCTTTTCTCACAAACAAGAGGGTCTCCGCGTGCCCCAACACCACTTGCCCTTTTGTTTTGCTTTTAAACTCTTGTCTAATTTTATTCGCTAGCTAAGAAAAACAGGACAGCTTTTAGTCCCGGCTTCCTGACTGTTTGTTCAACTTCCCCTCTCTTCCCGTCCTTCTACTCCAGGCCCATGTGGTTTTTTTTTTTGGAGCAAGTTTTCAAAACATCAAGACAGATAAAGATCTGAGTATCATAATTCTTGCATACTTCTTAAGGTCCGGATTTTTTTTTTTTTGATCCTGTATCCCTAACAGTGAAACCGTGCCAAGAGTCAATTTCAAAAGTAAAAGCCATGATGTTTCCCCAAGCAACCAACAGAGATAAACAGCTTTCTATCTAATCCTAAAGTGGATGAGCAAGTAGACATTGATTTTTGGCTTTGGATTTCACTAATGTAATCTCTTTCCCATGCTGTTACATTGTTCATCAACCGCTGTCTGAATTCATTTGTGTAGGGGATGGATTGTTTCTCCAAGGACATGAAGTCTGTAGTTCTGCTGGTATTCGGGGACTTTTTAAAAACCCATGCACTTATTCAAGTTGAAAAGAAGCATATGTCAGGCTTGGGTTCGGTAGAAGTACAAATACTTGGGAGGACTTCTGCTGTAAAGGTCACTTCCTTCAACCAAAATGGTTAAGAGGAGAGTGTTGGGACTGGTGGAGTTAAGCCAGGCCTTTTCATCCCAGATCTATTCAGTGGGTTCTGGTCTCATATACCAACTTAGTAACATCCAAGCCTCAGTTCTAGAGTAAGGGGAGAGTAGATACAAGGTGAATTGGAGTCCATTGTCAGCACCGAACGTGCAGTTTCAGCCTGCTTCCTTAAAGGCAGGGAGAAATTGGCCAGTTTCTAAAGAGTCTTGGAGCTACGTGGGAATCTGTACACTGGAAAAGAGATGTGGCGAGCAGAACATAGATGTGGGCATGCGAATCCGATTCAAAGTTGTAGATGTGCGACTGAAGATGTAGTTCAGTGTGAAGTGTTTTCCAGGCATGCACAAAGCCCCAGGCTTGCTCTCCAGTGTGCAGGACTTCGTGGGTAGAGATAGCACCAGAGCTGGTGAAGTAACTCGGCAACCAGGGGGATTGCCAAGCAAGCACCAAGTCTTGGCTTTGATCCCAAGCATAGCCTAACAAGTGGTGTGATACTGCAGGTCTGGAATCTCAGCCCTTGGTGGGAGAGGGCAGAATGATAGGGAGTTCAAGGTCATCCTTAGCTACGGAGTAAGTTTGTGAGCAGCCTGGGCTACGCGCAATCCTGTCACAAGATAAAATAACAGGACAGGACAGACTAGAGTAGATGGTAGCTCTAAGATTCCTTTAGCAGATCCAAACTAGAGAGTATCTAAGGGACAGTTAACTAATACCTCTCTTTAGGGATAGAAATGAAAAACAAAATTGATGCTTCTCTGAAAGGTAAGATGAATTTGACAGGAGGATGATTGAAAGCAAATGATTCAAACGCCAAGAATTCGCCAGCAAAATGGACTTTGGGAAATGTGAGACATCTGATAAACTATTGGAAATTCTAGAAAGTTTATTTTATCTTGGCAACCAAGGAAAGAGAACATTCCTTAATTCAGGGCCAACATCCCCCCGCCCCCCGCATATCTGGTATGTGGGCAAAGGCTGATTAGGGATATTTGGGGCAGCAAGGGGTCACTGGAAGTAAAACTCCTCCAAGCAGATTCTGAGAGGAAGGACTAGGTATCTTCCCAGTGAAGATGGACCACAGAGAGACTTGGGGTCCTACAAGTCTTAAGGACTAAAAAACAAAGGAGAAGAAACAGGGAATATGAAGAATCACCCTTTTCCTTTTTAGTTAACCTTACTCTTGTTGGCCTTTGTTTTTTTTTTTAAAGCAAATCTTAATTAATAGCATTTTCTCAGGGGCTAGAGAGATAGCTCAGCAGTTAAGAGCACTATTGCTCTTACAGATGACCTGAGTTTGGTTCCCAACACCCGCAATAGGTGTCTCACAACCTTCATCTCCAGCTACAGGGGAACTAACACCTTCTTCTAGTCTCCTCAGAGGCACCTGAACTCACATGCACACACACACACACACACACACACACCTAATTCAAAATAAAATAAATCTTAAATAAAAATTTCCCATAAAATAAATGTTTTTAAACCAAATTGAGTCTTTTTATCACTCAAAAATTGCCTTCCCCAATATATACATTTGTGGAATTTGTAAAGTCTAGCAACAGATCTTATAGTAACATTCCATTTTTTGATTCAGACCTACAGTGTAACATGAGGGTCCTGCTCGTTGGGGTTTCTGTCCCACCCAGTACCCCACAGCCGGCAAGCCCCAAAGAAAATCACACAGAGAGTCTACATTAGGTTATAAACTGATTGGCCCATTAGCTCAGTCTTCCTACCAGCTCCCATAACTTATA
>JAQHUG010000176.1:639320-659574 GCA_028555095.1 Dicrostonyx torquatus
AGGGGGGTAGTGGGGGAGCGGGAGGGCCGGGAACAAGGGGAGTAAATGTAAACTTTGCTTTTAACAAAAATAAATGAATAAATTAAAAAAAAAAAAAAAAAAAGAAAATTAGTGCCTGTAAATGAAAATAACACAAAAAACTCATGCTGTGTCATAGAAAAGTCCACATCCATTGTACAGTGACAGCATTGATGGGTGAACTTTGTCTTTGCTCTAGATGACCTGCCTGCCCTTGGGAGAGCACTCTCTCTTAATAAACTCTTCTGCTTCTTCTCCAGCTCTCTGTTTCTGCTCAGTTCTTTGTTTGAGAGTGCAGGAACTTGTTTCTTCTGGAGGTACCTTGGAACCCCAATATCAGCTTACATAAATAGAATGTGAGATATACATGCAAACCACAATAAATTTTAAATGCATAGTGGCCACATTTTTGTCTGCATTCATATATGCAGTGTGTGTGTTCCTGTGTATGAATATAGACTAGTAAAAAACCTCAGGTGTCATTTCTCATGTGCCATCCACCTTGGGTTTTTTGAGATAGATCTTTCATTGGCCTGGAGCTCACCAAGTAGGCCAGGCCGGCTGGCCAGAGAGCCCCATGATCTGCCTGTCTCTACTTCCCCAGCATTGAGATTTAAAGCATGTGCCAGTAGGCCTGACATTTTAAATGGAAGCTCTAGGGAAAAAGTCATGTCCTTGTGCTTGGAAGGAAGCATTTTACCAACTGAACCATCATGTTTTAAAAACAGCTAAAATAAGTTAGTGAACTGAATTTTCATAATATATTTTAAAATATTATTTCAACATATAATTGTTTTTTAATATCAAGGTAGTCTATATATTTTTTTTCTTGTTTGGAAGTTTATTATTATAAGGATGTGTGTGTGTGTGTGTGTGTGTGTGTGTGTGTGTGTGTGTGTGTGTAATCTAGCCAGTGCCACAGGTTGGCATGCAGAGGTCAGAGGACAACTTTGGTCGTTGGCTCTCTCTTTCCACCATGAACTCTGAGGATTGAATTCAAGTGGTCAGGCTTGTATGGCCAATATTTTTCCTGCCGGGCCACCTTGCTGGCTCTTGTTTAATGTCTTTAGAAACTATTTTTTTCTTACTCTTGTTACACATCTCTATTCAAACTAGCCATATTTCAATTATTCAGTAGCCTCATGTGGCTCAAAACTACCATATTATACAGGACACTGTAAAAACTGATGTTGTGGATCAGGGAAAAGTCAATCCCTCTTCTAGACTTCAGGAGGCTCTAGAGAAAGACATAATGGCTCCTCAGAGGAAAAATACTGCTTGGAACCCCATGGTATGCAGAATGGCTTGCAGTAGAAGCCGGATGCAGCCATAGACAGGGCAGAGCTATGGCTCCAAGAATTCATGGAAAACAGAGTCGAGCAGCTATTTGAACAAGACTCCCCATTTAATTCCAGTTTATAGCACTCACTCAGTGCTATTATGGGAGAATAACTCTCGAGTGCTGCAGATAAATGACCTGAGCGACAGTTTATGAGGGCTCATTAATCTCAGCCTCATGGCAGGAGTGAAGGAGCAAATAGATGAGTTCTCCTCACAAAGCCAATGAAGTAGCACCAGAGAGGAGAGAGGGGGAAGGGAGGGATGGAGAGAAAGAGAGAGATTCCCAGAGCAGAATAAACAGTGTTAGAAACAACAGAACAGTGTAAAGTAGAAGCAGACCCCTACTTTTTTGAAACAAGAGAGATCCTTGAACGTAGACCTTTCTGAAAAATGCAAAGGAATTAATGGTGTGAAGATGTCCCAAGGGAGGCAGCAATGTTTCAGGGACATTCCCCCACCCCCACACAAAATTATCTGTCACACAGTAACCAGCATGAAATTCATTTCAGGAAAGCACAGTACATTTGGGTCCACTATTTTCCTCCCTGTGGTTTCTTCCTGACAATCTAAGAAAGGAAAGCTAATCAAAATAAAAAAAAAAAAGTCGATTAATTTAATAAAAAAGAAGGGTACGTGGGAGTGGAGTGGAGGAGCCAGGGAAAGTAAGCTGGACACGACTGTTTAGCATGACACTCTTTCAGAAAACAGAGAGGGGGTGTCACGAACCCTTATCTGATCTGAGCCCCAAGCACAAGGGTAAGGGAGACATCAGTCAGATGATCTATGACAGGAAGACCTTCTAGCAGCCTTGTCCTCTGCTCTGCTTTCCAGATCTCTCCAAAGATAAATTCTTAGACTGAGGCAAAAGTAAATGCATGAATAAATAAGGGCTAGGGCTAGGGCTCAGTGGGTGAAGGGACTACTGCACAAACAAGATGACTTCAGTTTGGGTCCCCAGAACCCATGTCACAGGCAGGAGGAGCAATAGCCCACATCTGTAACTAGGGCAGTGGGGTTCATCAGATGGCCAGCCCTGCTGTCATCAACCAATTGATGAGTTGCAGGTGTGGTGAGAACCCCTGTGCCAAAGAATAAAGGTGGAGTGTGATAGAAGAAGATACCTGACCTTGACCTCCGACCTCCACATACTTGTGCACTTACATGCATATACGCACATGACCACAGGTATATATATCTTATACCCAATCAAAAAAAAACCATAAATAGATGTGTACAAATTAACAGCTTAGAAAATGCATCCAGGAAAGCACTGTGGCCTGGACCACAGAGTACCCTTTTTCATTTCCAGCTCATAAGCACAAAGCACCTTTGTTAAAGAATTACCAGTCATGTAATCCCAGCAATCGAGAGGCTGAGACAGGAGGATCATTGTGTGTTTAAGACCAACCTAAGTTGAACATACAGAGAGAGACCCTGACTCAAAAACAAAACTAGAGAAAGAAACCAAAAAGAGGGAAGCTACCAAAGTATGAAATGACTCTGTTTTTAGTGAAGGAAACTTGATTTTAAAAATAAGATTTGCAGCTGGGCAGTGGTGGCGCACGCCTTTAATCCCAGCACTCGGGAGGCAGAGGCAGGCGGATCTTTGTGAGTTCGAGACTAGCCTGGTCTACAAGAGCTAGTTCCAGGATAGGCTCCAAATCTACAGAGAAACCCTGTCTCGAAAAAAAAATAAGATTTGCATTTAATGTGTGCTACTTTTTGGTCACCTTACTGTTTTAATCTGAACCAAACCTTAAAATTTCTATAAAATTTGAGAACTGGACAACTTCAAGCAACACTGCACTGTCTGATTGTGACTATCCCATACTTTCTGTGTACATGTATGCTCTCACTTATGCTTGTATGTTGGGGATTGAATGCAGGGCCTTGAGAATGCTTTGCACTTTTTAACCACTTACCTCCATGTCCAGAGGGTGGCAGTGGCACCCACCTTTAATCCCAGCACTTGGGAGGCAGAGGCAGGAGCATCTCTGTGTGTTCAAGGCCAGCCTGATTTACAGAGCAAGTTCAAGGACAGCCAGTGCTACACAAAGAAACTCTGTATCAAAAAATTAAAAAAAAAAAGATGAACATATGAAAGAAGCTAGTTAGCAGAAGTTCCCTCCTCACGGAGGCTGCACATAAGGGACTGGATTAATTAATTTCACGTTGCTATGACACAAATCTACAGCCAAAGGAAACATACAGATGAACGACTTTATTTGGGTTTATGGTTTCAGAGGCAGGGTCCATAATGGTCAGGAAGGCCTGGAAGCTCGCATCTTCTGTCACAAAGATGAAGCAGAGACAGAGCAGAGTGTGGGGTGAGGCTACAGGCTCTCCACACCTGCCCACAGTCATGTACCTGTTCCAGCAGAGTTCCACCTTCTAAAGGCTCCATGACCTCCCTAAAACACTGCCACTGTCTGAGGACATGTTGTTCAAATATGTGATCCTATTGGGGGGAATTCCTCACTCACGCTTCCAGAGGAACAAAGCAATATGTTCCTTACAAAAAATTTGAGAGAAGGCAGTTGCTACGTGGTCTGGTGCCATTGAGTTCTATCCTTTCTCCAGCTTGGGCCTGCTTCCACTGTAGGGGGTGCTTTTTCTCCTATAATAAAACTACCTTGATTTCTACCACTGTCCATGTGTCCCTTATTCCAGGTAATATGAACTGGAAATCCCAGAATATGATTCTAAATCTCAGTCCATGCCTGTAATACCTTGATACCTGGTCTTTCCTATGTTCGGAATAGAATCTACAACCTAGAGCCAGAAAAACAGAGAATGACTGGCAGTGGTTCTCAACTTTCCTGTGAGACAATGCTTTGTCCCGTTAGTCTACAGTTCCTCATGCCGTGGTGACCTGCAACCATAAAATTATTTTCAATGCTACTTTATAACTGCAATTTTGCTATGGTTATGAATTGTAACATAAACATTTTTGGAGAGATTTGACAAAGTGTCATGGCCCACATATATAGCCTGAATGCCAGTACCAGAGTGAAGAGTCAGGGCAGGGTATATGTAACTCAGTTGTATAATACTTGCTTAGTATTCAGGAAGCCTCCCGAAGGTGGAGATTTTCGCCATGACCACCAGTCAGTTCTGTACCACCAGCTGGCTCCCCAAATACCCACACAAGGACTTTTGTAAATTATAAATGCTCAGTTGACCACTTAGGCTTGTTACTAACTAGCTCTTTCAACATTAACTCGTATTTCTTATCTGCACCCTACCACATGGCGGTATCTTCTTTCAGCACTGCATGTTCATCTCCTCCTTCTTTTGCATCTGCTGGCAACTCCACCCTCTCCATCCCCATGCTCTCTTTGTGTCCACAAGTCCCAGATGCCTCCACCTGCCTAGCTATTGGCCATTTAGCCCTTTATTAAACCAATGACAACAACAAATTTTGACAGTGGACAAAAAGATCATTCCACAGGAAAGCCCTGGGTTCAAACCTTAACAACCCACAAAAAGGAGCTCGGTGGCAGATGCCTATCATCTCAGCACTTGAAAGGTGGAGACAGGCCAGCCTAAACTACATAGGGAGTTCAAGGCAAGCCTGAAATACCTGAGACTTTGTCTAGGAGGAGGAGGAGGAGGAAGAACAATACTTTGCAATATGTTTTTTTTAAAAAAAAGGAATCACTGCTTTTAATTTCAAATGAATTACAAAATGTTCCAAAAATGAAATGAATTACAAATGAATTACTACTTTAAATTTTAAATGAATTACAAAATGAATTACTACTTTAATCTAAATGAATGAGAGCACATAGTTAATGACAAGGAATTTTCTCAGATAACAAGCTAGATTCATGTGCTGTGACTAAACTAATAGAATCTAATGCCCAATCATTACATAGAACTATGAAAAAATTTCACCTCTTTTTTTGTGAAAAATATATTATGTCAAAACTATACTGGGAACCCTAGCTGTTCAAATATTCTATCACCAACAACCTTCACAAACAATTTGTGTGTCCTTGTTTCTCCCTCCTGGAGTTCACATTGGAGCCCTCTGGGCACCCAGATGTGCCAAGTTCTTAGGAAACACTTGCTGCTCTGACCTTCTCTTTGAGACTGACATTTAAATACTAGTTGAGTCTGGACATGGTGGCACATGCCCGTAAATCCTAGAACTTGAAAGGTAGAAACTGGAGGGTCAGAAGTTCAAAGCCCACCTCAGTTACAGAGAGTGTTCGAGGCTAGGCTGATCTATATGAGGCAGTCTCAAAAATAAATAGATTTAGGTGCCTGTGAATTTGCTTATAATTTTATTTTCTTTTGATTTTTTATTTGTTTTTGTTTTGACTTTGGTGATAGAATCCCATGTGAGCCAGGCTAGAAGTGAATGTATTATGCAGCCCAAGACAGCTATGACTTCCTCATCCATCCTCCTGCACCTACCTCCCAAGTGCTGCAAGGATAGGTGTGCACCACCAGGCCTGGCTTTAAGTATCATTTTTGAAAAGCCAATTTATCTTCCTAGTTTGCACTCTGGGACATGTCCTTTGTTGCATGGGATGACAATACTCAAGGCGCAGGCCTGCTTTCTCTGTAGCATCTCCCACCTTTTGCCAACACCTGACCAGGCAGTTTGGAGGCCATAAACACTCCATGATTTCTATATATGAAGAAAATCTTTTCTGGGATTGTGGGTCCTGAGTGGAAGTTAATAGTATACTTTCTGTATTCTGACATGTTCAGGATCTATGTAATGGTCTCTACTTTGGATAATTTTCCATTTGTGTGTGTGTGTGTGTGTGTGTGTGTGTGTGTGTGTGTGTGTGTGTGTATGTAACGAGTATTCATACATATGTGTGAATGCTTGTTCTGGAGTGTACGTGCCATGATGAAAATGTGATGGCTGTAGAAAGCTCAGTTGTTGGTCCTCACTCTCCCCCTTGTTTGAGACAGGCTTTCCTTGATATTCATTGCTGCATATGCCAAGCTAACTGGCCCAAAAACTTTCAGGTATTCTCCTGTCTCCATCTTCCAGCTCACTTTATGACCAGTGGGATGACAGGTGAGTTGTCTTGTGCTTGGATTTATGTGGGTTCTGGGGAGTCAAGCTCATGTCATCACACTTGTGTGGTTTGCAGAGCTGTATGTGTAACTCCTTCCCTGTTCTGGTATGATCCAAATGATGGTACATCCTACTCATTTCACCATTTCACCATGTGAAAGTCTCTTTCTGTACATCAAAATTCAAAGACTTTAGATACATTTGTGGGTCCAGGATAGATGAGTGAGGGACAGAGTCAAAGCAATAAACTTAAGTGAATCTTTCTTTTAAACTGACTATCTCTAAGTTTATTATATGCTATTAATTCATCTGGATTTTTTCAGTGTGCATGTCAGTATACATGTACATGTGTGTTTGTGGGTACATGAATCTCATAACACATGCGTAGATGTGTAGAGATCAGAGAACAACTTGTGAGAGTCAGTTCTTTCCTTCTCTCATGTGGGTCCCAAGAAGATTAAAGGAATTCAGGCTGTCAGGCTTGGTCATTTCGCCAGACCTTGGTATAGTTACTTTTTTCTTATTTATTTAGTTACTTATTCAGTTTGATGCTAGATTTTATGTAGCTCAGGCTTACGGAGAACTATCTATGCAGCAGATGAGACCCTCGAACTCCGGGTCCTCCTCTGTCTCCATCTCCTAAATACTGAGATTACAAATTTAATCCATACCTGGTTTTCGGGTAGGACGAGAAAGACAAAAAGGTGTCACTTGGCAGATGAAAACGGAAAATCCCTCTGTCCTACCAAAACAGGAAGTCCCTTCAATCTAATGTGTGAGAAGAATGGGCCATGTCAATGACCTATACAGGGCCAGAACTCTTGTGAGTCCAGACTTTTGAACTTGCCCTCTAGCCCACTTCCATTCGCAGATGTACCTTTCTGTTTCTTAAAAAAAAATTATTTCTAATGTTATCTATGTGGCCCTGCTCCAATTCTTGGTTCCAGGCCACAAGAAGCTGGGAATTTTAGTTGCTTTACTCTGGACTCTGATGCATGCTTATGGTAGCTTTTTGTTTTGTTTTGTTTTGTTTGAAAGTCTCAGTATACAGAGCTGAGGCTGGCCCCAGATTGCTCCGTATGATCCTCCTGTCGCAGACTATTGAGTATTGGGGTTATTAATATGTGCCACCACATCAGGGTCTTATAGTCTGATAATTAACGTTGGAAAGCAGTTTTTGAATGGCATTTGACCTTGAACAACATACTGTGCTTAGGAGAAAGCATACACACTTATTCCATACCCACCAAATGAGAGCCTCTTTGTTTATCTCATGTAATTGTACAATTTAAGAGTAATAAATGTTACTCTTAAACAGACCACAGAACAATTGTCAAGAAAGAGAACAAATAAAAGCAAGCGAAAAAGCTGAGCATTGGAGCCAGGCTCAGGATTTGCGGTGGGAACATGAGAAGAGGACAGCTGATGGAGGTTGTGACATCCTAGGAAGAGCTGTGACTCTGAATAGTTAGAACCAGAGCTGGAGGAAGGTTTCTGAAAGGAGAGAAAGGCTCCAGGAAGAGAAACAGGAGCGTGAGAAAGAGCATGTCCAGCACAAGCGAAGTTGTACAGAGAGCTGGGGCAGCCTGGATATCAAGTGTGGTTTGGAAAATTAACTAGAAGGGCTGGGGAATGCAGCTCAGCTGAAAGAGTCTTGCCTATCAGAGCTTGCGCAAAGCCCTAAGTTTCATCCCTAGCATGGCATAAATAATGCATGGTGGCCAATGCCCATAATCCTAACACTCAGGAGGTTGGGATAGAAGGACCAGGAGTTCAAGACCAGTTTTGGCTGCATAGTGATTTTGTTTTCTTTTTATTAGTGTTTTTCATTTATTTTACAGCCTGACTGCAGTTTCCCCTCTCTCCTCTCCTCCCATCTACCGCCATCCCGCCTCCCTCTTCCCCCCTCATCCACTCCTCCTACATCACCATTCAGAAAGACAGGCCTCCCATGGGTATCAACAAAGCATGGCACATCAAGTTGAGGCAGCACCAAGCTCCTCCCCCTGCATCAAGGCTAGGCAAGTATGAGAAATAGGTTTCCAAAAGCCACCTCAAGAGCCAGGGACAGGGACAGGTCCTGATCTTACTGGTAAGGGCCTCACAAACAGATCAAGCTACACAACTGGCACACACATGTAGAGGGTCTAGGTCAGTCCCAGGCTGGCTCCACAGCTGCTGGTCCAGAGTCCATGAACTCTCAAGAGCTTGGATCAGCTGTCTCTGTGGATTTCCCCATCACGATCTTGACCACCCCTCTTGTTCATGTAATTCTCCCTCCCTCTCTTCAACAGGAGTCCTGGAACTCAGCCCAGTGCTTGACTGTGGATTTCTGCATCTGCTTCCATCAGTTATGGAATGAAGGTTCTATGATGACAATTAGGGTAGCCATCACTCTGATTACAGGGGAAGGCCAGTTCAGTAGTACTAGGAGTCTTAGCTGGGGTCATTCTTGTAGATTCCTGGGAGCTTCCCTGGCACCAGGTTTTCCCTTCCCCAGAAATGCCCCCCATCAAGACATCTCTTCCATTACTCCCCCCCCTCCATCCTACCCCACATCTGCGCAGTCTCTCATGTTCCCATCTCCACCCTACCCCCATCTCCCATCCCCTGCTCCCAGTTTACCCAGGCGGTCTATTCTATTTCCCCTCCTCAGAGAAAGTTATTTATCCCTCTTTGGGCCCTCCCTGCTAGGGGCTGTGGACTGTAGCCTGATTATCCTTTACTTTTCAGCTAATATCCACTTATGAGTGAGTACATACTGTGTTTGTTTTTCTGAGTCTGTTACCTCCCTCAATGTGATTTTTTTTTCTGGTTTCATCAATTTGCCTGCAAATTTCATGATGTCATTTTTTTATAGCTGAATAATACTTTCATTATCCATTCTTCGGTTGAGGGGCATCTAGGTTGTTTCCAGGTTGTGACTATTACAAATAGTGCTGCTATGAACATAGTTGAGCAAGTGTCCTTATGGTATGGGTCTGCATCCTTCTGGCATATGCCCAAGAGTGGTATCGCTGGGTCTTGAGGTAGGTTGATTCCCAAATTTCAGAGAAACCGCCATACTGATTTCTAAAGTGGCTGTACAAATTCGTACTCCCACTAGTAGAAAAAGGAGTGTTCCCCTTACTCCACATCCTGTAATCAGTGTTTTTAATCTTAGCCATTCTGACAGATGTAAGACAGTATCTCAAAATCATTTTGATTTGCATTTGCCCTGATGGCTAAGGATGTTGAACAATTTTTTAACTGTATCTCAGCCATTTGAGATTCTTCTGTTGAGAATTCTCTGTTTAGTTCTGTACCTCATTTTTAAAAATTGGATTATTTGGTATTTTGAGGTCTAGTTTCTTGAGTTAATTACATATTTTGGAGATCAACCCTCTGTCAGATGTGGTATTGGTGAAGATCTTTTTCCATTCTGTAGCCTGCCATTTTGTCTTATTGGCGATGTCCTTTGCCTTGCAGAAGCTTCTCAGTTTCATGAAGTTCCATTTATTAATTTTTGCTCTCAGTGTGTGTGCTACTGCTGTTCTATTCAGGAAGTTGTTTCCTGCGCCAATGCATTGAAGGCTACTTTCCACTTTCTATAAGGTTCAGTTTAACTGGATTTATGTTGAGGTCTTTGATCCTCTTGAAATTAAGTTTTGTTGGCCGCATAATGATTTTTGAAACCATCCTGTGTTACCTGAAACCCTATCTGAAAGCAAAAGGGATGGGAAGCTAGGGAGACAGCTCAGTTGGTAAAGTACTTGCCACAGAAGAATGAGAAACTGAGCTTAGATCTTTAGCACTCAGTAAAAAGTCAGGCATTGTGGTACCCACTGGAGAGACAATGATAGACAGATCCCTAAGCTGACTAGTCAGTCAGTCATTGAATTCCAGGCTAGTGAAAGACCCTATCTAAAAAAAAAAATTGTCAATGGTTCCCGAGGTTGTTTCCTGGCCTCCACAGGTACATGTGCATGTTTACATAGCACACACGCACACACACACACACACACACACACACACACACACAGAGAGAGAGAGAGAGAGAGAGAGAGAGAGAAAGAGAGAGAGAGATACACACAATACCTCTCAATCATGATTGCACCTCTAAGCTACTTTAGAACTGGTGTACAGCGATAATAAAAAGCAGAATACCTCCTAGTTTCTTTAATGTATTCAGATAATCAAGGACCACCCAAGGGAGAAGAAGCTGAGGTTCTTTATTTAAACTGTCACTTGTGTTGGTGCAGAGACCCCCAAAACTAGCAGAATAGAAAGAAAACATTCTAATGGCAAAAAAAGAAGAAAAGGGGGGAAAAAGAAAGAAAAAGAAACCAAACAGCAAAGGGACTTCACTGGATGCTGCTAGCATGGTAACTTCATAAAGCAAGATGATTAGAATGGGCAACTTATGTAACTGATTGAAGGAGCCTCCTTAGTTTTCTCTGGTTGGTCCTGAACTGAAAACAGACAGGCAAGAACTAGGAAAACTAGTTGTTGTGATCTTGACCACCCTGGGCAGATGTTGGTCAGAATTCTGTTGTCATGTATGATGTGTCATTGTCCATTTGCACATTTTCCTCTGGGTTGATTCTAGATATCCCGTTGCATCTCTTTATCACCTTTACCCAAAGAAATGAGTCTCTTGGTATGATGTGGTTATAAAGAGAGATGATTGTGGTACTGAAGTGTTGCCTGGCTGGGTGTGCTGGCATACAACTGTAACTCCAGCATCAGCAGGCTGAGGCAGAAGCATCATGAGAGACTCTACTTCAAAAACAGAACAGTATGCTTCCAAATCACCAAAAATTTATGCATAAGCACTGAGAACTGCAGGTCACTGGGCTGTAGAATTGCCACTTCAAACCATACTCCACAGCGGTTCTCAACCTTCCTAGTTCTCTGATGGTGACCTCCAACTGTGAAATTATTTCTTTTGCTATTTCGTAGCTGTCATTTTGCTACTGTTATGAATCACAATGTGTGTGTGTGTGTGTGTGTGTATATATATATATATATATATATATATATATATATATGTTTTCTAATGGTCTTAGGCAAGCCCTGTAAAGGGACATTTGATCCCAGAAGAGGTCAAGACTCCGGGATTGAGAACTTCTGCTCCAGGGAGTTCTGCACACCAGAACTCGGATGCCCTGGACTTAATGTGCTCTCTGCATGAGGAGGTGAAATGCTAGAATTATTTTCCAATTTGCAGCCTGAGGGATAGCTGTTGTCCCCTTCCTTTAATTTCTTCAACTGACAGAAAGGTTGTTGACAGTGACGATTGGACCTTCCACTGGAGAAGCCTAGCTGTCCGGAACCCTTAGTGTGGCACTGAAAGTACATCAAGGAAAGCAAGTGGTGGTGCATGCCTGGAATCCCAGCATTGAGATACAGAGGCAAAGGATCAGGAGTTCAGGGCCATCCTCTGCTACATCCTGTGTTCTAGGCCAGCCTGGACTACATGAGAACCATGTAAAAAAAATCCAGCAAATTAAAATGCAGGGCTTATTCTCAGAATAATAAATTCTCAGAATCTTAAGGGCGGGAAGGCTAAAAGTAAAGGTCTCTAAAACCTAATTCTGTCTTTCCCTAAGAAAATCATTTAATGTTGAAAAGTCTAAACTTTCCATTAAATTATCTAAATCCTTGACGTTTGGCCAAATAAACCATTTTCAACAACAACAATAACAAAATCCTCTGATTTCTTTATGTCTTGAAACTATGTCATAGAAGAAAGGACATCAGGCTAAATGACGTAATAATGATGAAATATTTGTATTTGTCATTCTGAATATATGTCCTAGTTTCACATCTATTGCTATGATAAATACCCTGACAATAAGCATTAGAGGAGAAGGGGTTTATTGGGTTTACAGTTCTGGATTATGATCATTATTATGGAGAAGTCAAAGGAACATAGAACATCAAGAGTAGAGAAAGGAATGAAGCATTGCTTGCTCTCATCTATTTCCTGTCTGATGTAGTTCAGGACACTCAGCCTATGGAATGACAGCACTCACAATGGACAGGATCTTCCTAAATCAACTCATGATCAAGATAATCCTCACCCCCATGGGGCAACAGGCCAAACTGATTGAGACAATTGCTCAGTTGAGGATTTCTTGTCTGGTGATTCTAGGTTGTGGCAAGTTCACAATTAAAAACATCATCATAACACAGATGCCTCAAGTTCCTTGCTGCCATGTGCAAGGTTCCAGGTTCTAGCCTCACCACACACACACACACACACACACACACACACACACACACACACACACACACACACCCCTAAGAGTATGTATAAGGAAAAGAACACACACAAATAATAAAATTAAAAACAACTACAAAATTCTAAGAGTTGTGGCTCATAATTGTAATATCAGAACTAAGAAGACCGAGACACAAGGAGAGCTATCTGCGATTTGAAACCAGCCTGGGAAGCATATTTAATTCCAAGATAGCCTGGGGTACAAAGCAAGATTCTGTCTCAGAGGGCAGGAAGAAATAAAAGAAAGTGAAAAGAAAGGAAGGAGGGAGGGAAGGAAGGAAAAAAGAAGGAAAGAGGGGCAAGGAGGGAGGAAGGACAGAGTTCCCTTTTGGCGTTCTAAATGTTGGAAAGCTTTTATCCACACTCATACTCAGTTGCAAAATCCTTTTTTGCTATACCACCACCAATGATCTCATGACTAATATTTACTGTTGATGCTTTTCTTGGCACTCTACTGAGCATTTTACATACTTGAGTTCTCTTTCTCCTCATTGAAATACTAAGGGTTGACTGTGCAATGGTCAGCTCTGATTTTAGATGAAGAGATTAAGGCTCAGATAAATAAAGCGTGCTGTGCAATGTCACATACCCAGTGAAAGGTGTAGCCATGATTTGAACTGTGGTTTCATACTTCCCAAATCTTTGCGTTTCACAAGGAGGGCTACAGAATGTCTCTGTGCTCCTAATAGTGCCTTGATGAAGTTATAAAATTCTGACCAATGTAACTAATAAAAAAGAATTTTCAGCCAAATAGTGGTGGCACATGCCTTTAATCCCAGCACTTGGGAGGCAGAGGTAGGCAGATCTCTGTGAGTTCGAGGCCAGCCTGATCTACAGAGTGAGTTCAAGGATAGGCTCCAAAGCTACACAGAGACACCCTGTCTTGAAAAACCAAAAAAAAAAAAAAGACAAAAAGGCAGAAAGAAAGAAAGAGAAAGGAAAAGAAAGCAAAAAAGAATTAACTAGTAATTTTAATAATTTGGAAAGCCTCTTCCCTTTTGCGCTCCTGTGTACTGTCTCTTCTGGGTTGGAGATTCTTCGCTTAACCCAGATTCCTTTTATCCTCTCTTATTGGGAAAGGTGTGTGAAATTGTCCAATGATTACATCATTCCAAAAGACTAAGCAGGTTGGGGGCAGGACTGGGCATACGTCGTCACCATTTATTACAAATTTCTGTCAGTGGAAACATACTAGCTTTTGTCACAGGAGCTAATTCAGAAAATATTTCACCTGGCATTTCCCCAAGGTAGCCAAAAGAACTCCATTCTACCAATCATGCAATAGATCAGTTATGGAAATACAAACTTCAATTTTTACTTTTCCAGATGGAAGATCAGATAAACCCAAGGTCGCAGAGCAAGTCCTTGGAAGAATGCAGAAACAGGAGCCAAATCTTTCACTGGAAATTGAGTTTTAGCCAAGGGACAACTCTTCCCAAAGTTGTCCTCTTTTCTTTTCACATATTTTCTTCATTGTTTTTAAACTTACTGAGTGTCTTCATGTGCATGTGCATGAATAGAGGTCAGAGGACAGCTTATGGGAAATGGTTCTGCTTTTCCACTCTGTGGGTCCCAGGGATCAAACTTAGGTCATCAGGCTTGGTGGCAAGTGCCTTTATCTGCTAAGCCATCTCATTATGTCCCTTCTTAAGGAAAAACGATGCAAAATGAGAAAAAAAATTAGAAAAATATACCTCCAACATGTCTGTTAGTGATAATTTTCTTGATTCAGGGAATGATTTTTGTATCTCCACATGAATGACCATGTTCAGGAATACATGAGTGCCAAACACCTAATTAGTGTATGTCACATACTCTTAACTAAAAAAAAACAAGCAGTGTAAATCCATAACCCATTTGTGAACATGTGATGGAGAAGACTTGAAGTCAGTAATCAAAATAATTGTCTAGATGTTTTGTCTCCAAATCTCCACACTTATGGACCACTTTCAATTTATGCATATTGGGTGTGTATAGATAGATGTTTTCTGTGATCTGAATTTCCATTATTGCCAAATTTGATATTTTTTCCAGAGGCGCCTTATCAATGAGCCAAATATTCTGATCATTTCTTTACAAGGGCACTTCACCTAGGTTTTGTCTCAATAGATAATTTAGGTATATGACATAAGCAAGGGCTATGGTGACCATAGTGCTGACCTGGCTTCATCCAAAGAATCACAGGGCGATGTCTGCATTTGAGAAAGCCTTGACTTGTGGACATGAGCGAGGTGAGGGTGGGAGACAAAGAGTGATGAGAATAAAGTTGAGAGTTATGGGAACATCTGAAGCTTCTCCACCAATCAGAGAGGATGGCTTTGTGGGTCATGCATCTCTGTCACAGCTGGTCAGCTCCACTAGGGTCATATGAAAGCAGGAATACATGATGCACAAATAAATAGGTATGATTATGCACCAAAAAGCCTTATTTACAAAAGAGATGATAAGTTCCAACTTTGGATGTAATTTGCTTCCTCCTGAATGAGCGGAATAGGTATCCCAATATGACTTGACCTTGAACTAGAAATACAGACATCAGGACTAGAAATGGGATTTCTTGCCTTTTTGACACACCACAGAAAGTGGGTGATGTCAAAGTCAGGATGTTGAAGGGTGGAGACTGTTCTTGCTTTTTTTTGTTTGCTTGTTTATCTGTTTCAATCTTACGCAGATTTGCACAAACTGAGCACCCCCCCACACCGCTACCCAGATTACAAAACACTTAAAGCTCAGCAAGGCCGGTGAGACATGTGCCTGTTGTGTGTAGCTGTCAAATTGCAGATTAATACTATAGCTAGATGGTGTTCCGTCTTGTAAACACACCACAGTAAATGTATCCATCCTATTGCCACAGACACTAGGTAGTTCCATATTTCATTATTGTGAATCATGTTAATTTGAAAACTCAAAGAAATGTGCTTTAGTGAATGCATGCACAAATCTTGTTAGGTCTATAATTAAGAACATCAGTGTGAAAGTCTGTAATCGCAACACTTGGAAGGCAGAGACAGGGGTATTATCCTCAGCTACTCAGGGCATTTGAGTTCAGCCAGGGTACACGAGACCCTGCCTCAAAATAAGCAAATAGGTGTAATTTAAAAGTTTTAAAACACAAAGAAAGAACTAAAAACACACTTTTCCTAAGTAATGTGGTCTAACCCTGACCATGGCTGGAAGTACCAAAGGCACACAGTACTTTCTGTTGCCCAAGTGTAGCCTTGGGAAACACAGTTAGGACTGCACTCCCGCCTAAGGACACCAGGCTTCCAGTTTCTTCACATCTTTGCTGAGTGGAGTTTTGTATCTTTCTCACTGTGGTGAATACATAGTGTTTCGTTGTGGTTTTTATTCTTGTTTCCTGATAATGACAATAAGCCACTTTTCGTGTGCCTACTGCTTATTTGGACATTCATTTTCTGAAGTGTCTCCTCGAGTCTTTTGTTTTTTTATTTATTTAGGGTTTTAGGTCTTGTTGATTATAAAGAGATGCTCACATGCTACACACACCCCCTCTGAATTCTAGTTGTAACACCATGTAAGAAGTTACTAAAAGCCCTAATACGTTCAGCAGGAGGAGACAGGACAATGGCTATGAGCACAAAGGCAGCTTGGGGGATATTTGGAGACCTTGGCTCAAAACACCAACCAATCTACTTCATACTTTAAAGCAACAAAAAGCATTTATTCTTTCTGATATTTTCTGTGAGTTGTGAATTTAGAAATGATTGATGAGGTCAGCTCTGGCTGTAGACTTCTCAGTAGATAGGATTTTGATATTAGATGGAGCTTTGCTAGCCCTGGGGCATGTACTGTCAGTGTGGCTTACTCATATAACTCCTATATTGGTGCTGGCTGTTGATCCAAGGTCTGGATTCCTTCCTCCTGAGCTTTTCTCAGCTGCTTAAATGTCCTCTTGAAATAGTAGCTAGCTTCTTTAAGAGTGCCTGATCTACATGAGCAAAAGAGGTAAGCCAATGCTCTTTAAACGTTAGCCCAGAAAGTTACACGCCCTTGCTTCAGTTAGATACAGACTCCAACTCAATGTGGGATACAACTGATATACGTAAGCATAAATACCACCAGAGGAGACTCTTTGGAAGCCATCTTAGAGGCCATCCACCTTATGAGTCCGTTGACATATCAAATTATTTTTGAGAGTAAAAAAGAAAAGATGAAAACTCCTTGGGATGTCCCTTTTGGATGCTGACTGCTTAACTATTCTTCAGGCTCAGTTCAAGTTCTTTGTGTGATTTCATGTGTATTTGCATAGAGATACAGTGTGGCATGAGACCTTGTCTGCTAATTGCTCTGATTTTTCAGGGTCTCCAGAGGTTACTGGTCTTCTGTAGCATTTGCTTCTCCTAAATCATACCCCCAATCCTACTTAAGTGATTGCTCACTTTTCTCCCTCTTTATTCTTTTCTATTTGGAAGCAGGATCTTCTGTAGCCCAGACTTGCCTTGAACTCCTGTGTAGCCATGGATGACTTTGAACTTCGAATTCTTCTGATCCTCCTATATCACAACATCCAGTAATGTGATCAAACTAAGGATTTTGTACATGTTAGGCAAACACTCTACCTACTATGCTCCCATCCCTTTTAAATTAAGATTCTAATCCTCTCTTGAAACAAACTTGCTTGGAAGGGTGTGATGGTATGATTCTATATGAGTCATTTACCCTTTAGTTATCCAAGGGTCATCCAAGAGACGGCTTTCAGGTTAAGGAGAGGTACTAGGCACCTGCACAGATAAGAAAACGAGCCATTTCTCAGCCTGATAAGGAGAACTGGCAAAGAGGCTGGGAAAGAGGAGTGGCGAGAAAGTACTTCAGGAACAAAATTTAAGGGCGCACTTCCTCTTAGCTAGAACTACAAAGTGAAAGCCCAAGAGGGAGGGCCTCCTTAAACTTTGCACCTTGGCCATTTCACACAGGCCTGGCCTATGGACAGACAGCCACAATAACAGTTGCAGTGCTGGAGGCCTTTCCAGCAATTCACTCTCATTCGCTGGAATATTTTCTCGCCAGGCACTTTGCTTACACAACTAATTTTTTTTTCATTAAAAGATTTTTTTTTTTTAGCAACGCTGGAGATGCTCCCTGCCCAGCTTTGCTCATGCTAAGCACATGCTTCCCCCACTGAACCGGATCCATGGCTCTTGGTCACATAACTCTTAACCCTTTGCACAGCCTTTGCAGAGCAAACTTTATCTCCAGCTAAAGAAGGCAAGGTTTGGTAAAGCTACAAACCTCACCCAAACTCACGCTGTCAGTAAGAGGCATAAATCAGAGCTGGGCATGGAGTACATGCCTGCGGCAACCCTAGCACTTGGGAAATGGATGCAAGAGGATCGGGAGTTCAGAGCCATCTTGACTATATCACAATTTCAAGGCCAGCCTGAGCTTCACACGGGGTCCTGTCTCAAACAAAACAAAACAAATGACTCGGTTGACTTAGTTCCCACACCCATTCTCTTTCTTCCTATGCTGTATATTTCAGCAATAAGATGGAAATTGACAGCCATGGGTGTGGTGTAACTTGAGGCTATTCGAGCAGAGGTTTATTATGTTAGCGCTGGCCTGCAATAACCCATGCTACACAAACATAGGCATACCACACTTCAAGTGAATTGTAGACATTTAAATGTCCACAGAAGACAACCTGGGTACAGGTGGCTGGTAACAACCCCACAAATGATCAGATACAAATGATCAGGACTTGACAGAACGCCTTTAGGTGGAGCCGAATGGATCTAGGCCAAAGAGCTGCCAAATGTTCTTGTTTCTAAGCCAGTGAGGCAGCTTGTTCTTTGCCCATTTTCTGTGAAAATGATAGGTTATATTTATTTTTCATGATTTTGCAAATGAGAAGGTAGTTGTATCTGTAAGGACATGTATGATTGATTGTGAATTTTGGTTTTGAGCCCCAAGAACCACTGCAAGTCTCAGTCTGCAATCGAAAGAACAGCAGTTCTCAGTGAAATCGCTCTAGCTTCCTTTGAGAGTGGATCAGACGGAAGTGGAAGGTAAGAGCTGGTAATTTCATATGTACAAAGCTAACATGTGACCTAAAGCATCTGGACATGAGCTCGATACCCAGAACCCACATTAAAAAGATCTGAGTTTGATGATGTGCACTTGTCTTTCCAGTACTGGTGAGATGGGGCAAACAGGTCTGTGGAGCTCACTGGTCAGCTTACTTGACAAATCTAGGCCAGTGAGAAGCCCTGTCTCAAAAAAGAAAGGAAGGAAAGAAGGGAAGGAGAAAGAGAGAGAGAGAGAGGGAGGGAGGGAGGGAGGGAGGGAGGGAGAGAGAGAGAGAGAGAGAGAGAGAGAGAGAGAGAGGAAAAAACGAAACCTAAGGTTGACCTCTGTCTTTTCATATACATGTGCCCACCCCCACACAAACATGTAAGTATACACACACACACACACACACACACACATGCAGAAAGAGAAAGGGGGGAAGGAGGGAGGGAGAGAAAATATGTACATGATTGGGTGTGGCTGAATTTCAGTAAAAGTTCGTTTACTTCATTTATGAAAATGGCAGAGGGCTCAGTAAGACTTGAAGGCGACCTCTGATCTCAGAAGCATCGTTCAAATGTGGCTGTTTTGAAGTCTTTTGTTAGTTTCGAGGTGTTTGGCAGAGGCTCTCTTTTCTTTCTTCTTCTTAGTGCTGTTTAAATGCTAAAGTAGTATTAGCAAACAAGAAAAAAAAGAGGAGGAGGGGTTATCCTAGCAAAGCTTCTCTGAAGGGCAGAGAAATGCTTTGGTCACACTACATGCAATTTAAAGGGCCAGCTGTTTTCACCCTGCATAGCTAGATGGAAGAGCCATCCGGTCCCCTAACAAGTTCCAAGCTTCAGTTTGGTATTTCAAAAATAGAACTCATTGCTGGAACATCTCTATCGCTAAGCATTTGGAGTTGTCAAATAAATGCAATGGGCCAAATATGTCACGTGTCCAATGCTATTATTGGGTAATATATAAAAACCTTTGATTTATGTGTAGAAGAATTCGATTTTGTACTTGCAAATAAGAATACTGTATAGGGGGAGAATTGTTGAAAGACTAACTTAGTGAAGAAACAACATAGGTGTAACTGAATGTAGTAGAGAGAACTGGAGTGTATTGATTCATGCTGGCCCTGTATGACTGTCACAGATCTGGGTCTCATTGAATTATTGAACCTTAGCCATATCTTTTGGCCTACATGCCAGTTCCTTCCTCATCTATAAAATAACGAGGGTAGATGAGATCATACAGTTACGAACAAAAGACTCCAGGGATCAGAATGATAATACAGAAGGATGTAAACACAAAATAGAAGAGTAAGTGTTTAGGTATTTGTCCTATAATCTCCTCTCTTATTCCATCTTTCAGAATAAAATGGAGGATTAACAGTATTTTCAAAGTTCATTGTTGGTCTGGTGGGTTAACAGCCTATGGTCCTCAGACCCGGTATGGTTACTTTTCT
The DNA here is from genome assembly GCA_028555095.1 of Dicrostonyx torquatus. NCBI lineage: Eukaryota > Metazoa > Chordata > Mammalia > Rodentia > Cricetidae > Dicrostonyx > Dicrostonyx torquatus. The sequence continues at coordinate 659,466 of JAQHUG010000176.1, forward strand.
AGTTATTGTGACAAGATACTCGACATAAGAAACTTAAGAAATGGGGTGGGGGCTGCGGTAATAGCTTGGTCTGTAAAGGGCTCAGTCAAGAATCTGAGTTTGATCCCCA
>JAQHUG010000176.1:659750-686844 GCA_028555095.1 Dicrostonyx torquatus
GCGAGGGTACAGAATGAGTTCTAGGAAGGCTCTAAAAGCTACTGAGAAACCTTGTTGTGGGGTGGGAGGGAGGGAGGGAGGGAGGGAGGGAGGGAGGGAAAAGCTGAGCATGTCAGCAGTATTCATGTGATTCAAACTCTGGGGAGGTGGAGACAGGTGGGTCCTCAGGGTTTGCAGGCCAGCCAGGCCACCCTACTTAATTAAGTTTCAGGTCCCTGTGAGAAGCACTGTCTCAAAAAATCAGGTAGACAGTCACAGAGGAAATGGCATCTGTGGTCCTCTGGAGTATGCTCATATATGACTGTGCACACACTCACACATACAGGACGGGGGGCTTAACTGAAGGAGAAAAGGATTTGTATTAGTTGATAGTTTGGGGAGATAAAGTTAATCATGGAGAAGATGGCATGGTTCAAAACAGATCTACCACTGGGCATCAAGTATTCAAACACATGAAATGATGGGCAATAGTTCATATTCAGACTACATCTAAAATCAGGTTTCTCAGCCTGTACTACTGACATTTTGTTCCAGGTAATGTTTTGTTTGTAGTGGCTGTCTTATGCAACAGAAGACTTTTCACAGTGTTTCTGGCATCTACCCGCTAGATGCTCTCAGCACCGACCCCAGTCCTCCAATAACAGCCATCGAAAATGCTGCCAGACAATGCCAAGTTTCCTGTGGGGATAGACTGCACTAAGGTGAAACCTATTATATTTTGAGGTTACTGTGCAAGCACAGAGCATAGGTCTTGATTTTATATTTTATTTTGAAAGATTTGCTTCTTTCTCTTTTTCTCTCCTGTAGGAGGCTGCTCAGAACCAAAATAACCACACAAAAACTATATTATTTAAAACATTGCTTTGCCCATTAGCTCTAGCTTTTTATTGGCTAACTCTTACATATTAACTTAGCCCATTTTTATTAATCTATGTATCACTACATGGCTGTGAATTACCGGCTAAAGTTTTGGTGGGCTCCAGTAGGGCTACATGACTTCTCTCTGACTCTACCCTTCTTTTTCCCAGCATTCAGTCCAGTCCTCCCCGCCTAACTCTACTCTGCGCCGCCCTGCTGTTTGTTATAGGCTCAAAGCAGTTCTTTATTCATTAATGGTAATTACAGCATACAGAGGGAAATCCCACATCACTCTCCCCACCCCACCCCAGTGTGTGTGAAAGAAACAGAGAGGAAGAGAGAGAGGGAGGGAGGTATAGGTACCCCTGAAGGCCAGAGGGAGGCATCAGGTCTTGTAGACCTAGACCTGTAGTTATAGACAGTTGTGTGCTACCAGATATGGGTTTTGGGGTGAAAAATCCTCTGCAAGCACTTTTAGTCACTGAGCCATCTCTCCAGCCCAATTTTATTTAGTGTGTATATGGAGGGGATACATGAAGAGCCCGCCTATGTAAAAGCGAGAGGATGATGTTATGTGTTGTCCTCAGGAATGCAGTCTGCATCCTTTTATTCAGGGCCTCTCATTGACCTGCAGCTCACCAGTTAAGCTGGAATGGCTGGTTATAATGCTCCAAGGAACATCCTGCCCCTGCTTCCCAGCCCTGGGATTGCAAGCACACCATCATGTTTGGGATTTTCACATGAGTTTGGCGATTTAAATTAGGATCCTCATACTTGCAAGGCAAGTGCTTTACTGACTAAGCCATCCCATTGCCATTTTATTTTGCTATATTTTGACAATGCCTCATGTAAGTCAAGCTGATCTTGTGCTCCCTGTGCGGCCAAGGATGACCTTAAGTACTGATCCCTCTGCCTCCATCTTCCGTGTTCTGGGACTATGGGCCTGTGCCACCATACCCACTTCTGTACGATGCTGGGGAGAGAACTTGAGGTTTTATTTGTTAGGCAAGCACTGTATCAACTAAGTTCCACCTTTATCCCCAAACATAGACATCAAGGCACAGACTCTCGCAGTGCTACTTGAAGTGTAGCCCATGATTAGCCAACTCAGCGTTACCTGGAAGCTTGTTAGAAATGCACGTTCAATGTCCCCTGGGGCCTCGGCTCCCCAGTTGACTCTGATGCTTACTGAAGCTGAAGCAGCAATGAAGCAGATTCGTAGGGGAGTAATTGAAGCCTTCCTACCCTTCATTAATGGAGTTGGGAATGAATAGAAATGATCAGGATTTTAACAGGCAGGAGAGACAGCAAAATGCTGGAGGGCCATAAAAGGAAGTGCCCTTCATCCTCTGTCAATGAGATGTTGAATAAGGAAGAGGCAGTCCATATTTTAGTAGCATTTGATGGATAGCCTTTAAGGATTTTAAAATAACATGGATTTGTGAGAAAAAAAGTTCTTTTGATTACCTACCTGTGCTTGCAGGCTATGTTCAGACTATGTGTCTACAATATTACATGTCAGTCACAGTGGCTGATAACTCTAGAGTAATCGTCCCTTCCCCCCAGGACTGTGACTCCTCCACTTTTTCTGTTTCTGGTGACAGAACATTCTTTTCCTTGCCTGCTATCTCCAACAGACTATACTTCTTCCTCCCATTCCTCACTCAGCCAGTGATAGGGCTGAATAGCTAGCACTGGCTAAGAATCATGAGTTGGATTTAAGATTGTAAAATACATTATGAATAAGATTCTTGGTAGACAGTCACGAGAAGGGCACAATGCTTTAAAGGGAACGTCGTTTTAATTTATTTATGATTTGATTATGAAAAATATTTTTCTTCTTTTCTCATATTGACATTGATTTAGAAAAAAAAAACCTTTTTATATTTTGGGATGCTTTTTTGTTCAATGAACTAGACCCCTGTGATGTGTTTGCATGTGGTATGATTATATCGAAAGTATTCATTGACAGACACTGAGAAAATCCTGAAAGGAAGAAGGAGAATATTAAATTGATCCATAATCCTGCTATTCAAAGTAAACATGATTAGTAGTTTTTGCTTCATTAGAAATTTTTGTGTATATGGTGTATGCATGTGTATATTCATGTATGTGCAGGCAAAGTGCCATGTGTACCCTTGTGACACACAGTCAGAAGAGGTCATTGGTATTCTGCTCTACAGCGCTTTGCCTTATTCCCTCGAGATACGGCCTGTCACTGAACCTGGAGCTCACCATGTTTTAGCCAGTCTGGCTGAGAAGCCATCCCAATGAATCCTATTTTCCTGGTCCCAGTGCTGCGGTTACAAACCCATGTGGTCATGGCTGGCTTCTTTATTTTCCTTTCTTCTTCTTTTGGTTTTGTTGGTGGTGGTTTGGAATGAGAATTCACACTCAGGTCCTCACGCACTCAACACTCTCACCCACTATGCTTTCTAGTTCAGCGGCCCCCAATTGCAGGGCTTATAGGCCTATACTACCACACCCTGGCTGGGTATTTTTATTAATTTTTATTTTACTATATTATTACATTAGTGTGTTTTTATTATGTATTAATCTTTATTTCTATTGTAGTTTTAATCTATTTCTGTTTCTTTAATATTTTTCCTCTCCATTTAAGAAAGTTATAAGTACTTCCACCTGGAGATCAGCAAACACACTAAGATATATGTATTAGGCACGTAAGGCTCTGCTGACTTCCTTTAATAAAAACTGACTTCTAGATGCAGAGTCCTCCACACTTGCAGGTGGAAGCAGAGGATCAGGAGTTCAAGGTCATTCATAAGGGGAGTTTGAGACTGGGAAGACTGAGAAGCTTGTTTACAAAATGAAACAAAATAAAACCAACCCAAACATCAACCAACAACAAAACAACCTTGTTATGCCTGATTTATGACCTGCAGATGCTTACAATTTGAGAGGATTCTAAAACTGTCTCTCTGTCAGCTGCTAAGGTCACGGTGTCCTCTTCCAATGACTGAACTCTTCGTACTGCAATGGCAAGCAGCCATGGATGACACAGAAATAAAACGTGTATGGCTGTGTCTCAGTACCACTATTTACAAAATCAGGGATGCAGATTGATTGCTAAGTCCTAATCAAAACATAACCCCAGGGCCAGCATTTTAGTGCCAACCAATGAAAGATGCCTCTATTATGTGACTACTGCTCACCTGGTAAAGAATGAGGAATAATAGCTCCATCCCAGAGAGCCACCATGAAAGGAGAAGAAGATGTGGTGTGTGGAATAAAATCCACATCCTCAACTGTTTGCACACCATCAGGAACACGTGCATACTTGAAGAAATGGTTCTAAGACAGTACGTCAACTACTTGAATTGTCTTAAAGGTTGGGTTCATAGTTTCATAGCTAGAACTTGGCCTAAGTTTATCTGCTAGCAAAGGAGAAGCATGTCGGTGCTTATCTGAGAGACCAAGCTTCTCTTTTCTAGCATTTATTTCTGTCAGGGAAAATGAAGGAAAAGGAGCATTGGGGAGGCTTGATGAGGATGCAACTCCCCGAGAGGACCTAGACCAGCCAGAGTGCCCTCATGCCAGGGTAGGAAAGGTAAGTAGAAACGCAACTGCACTTGAGCGATTCGGAAATTCCCTAGTTTGAATTTTCCTCTTACACAAGTCAAGGGAAGAATGCTATGATCCACTTCTGTGCTCGTTCCTGGGATTTCTGCTGGCTCCCCAGAAGGCACTGGGACAGGAGCAAGATGACATCTTTCAAAACGAAGAAGTGGAGCAAGGCAAGGCAAGTCAAGACCTGACTTGTTGCTGAGCCTTCTTCTCTATGACAGGGCTGGCTCATAGGATGGACTGTGGCCAAGATACCTCAAGAGCCAGGACAGAAAGAAAAAGTTGTGGTATTCACACCCCAAAAGCAGCCGAAAATTGCCTCAGATTTTATTCTAGGGAACCTTAGGCTGCATTCTAGGACAACAGTTCTCAACCCGTGAGTTGCGACCCATTTGGGGATGGAACAGCCCTTTCACAGCAGTGGCTGGAGATCGTCAGCAAACACAGATACTTACATCATGACAACAGTAGCAAAGTCACAGTTAGGACATAGCAACAAAAATAATTTTATCGTTGGGAGTCACCACATGAGGAAGTGTATTAAAGGACTGCAGCATTAGGAAGGCTGAGAACCACTGCTCTAGGGGATAAAACTACGGTAATACTAAAAGCTGAGGCTTTGAAGATGGCCTCCCTGAAGAGGTAGCCATGGAGCTTGGCTCTAGAGAGCTGGCTTGGTGATTAAGAGCACTTGAAGCTCTTCCAAAAGATTTGAGTTCGGTTCCTAGCACCTATATGAGGTGGTTCACAACCACTTCCAACTCCAGCACCAGGGGATCTGACACTATCTTCTAGACTCTGTGAATCCCTACACACTTGTCGCATACACTGACAAAGGCACATGCACATACACATAAATAAAAAAGAAACCTTTTTTTAATGGGAGAATCTAGGAAGTCAAGGTATCACTGGAGTCCAGAAGATTGCGATTTAGAAAAGAACAGAAAGATCATAATTGTTTATAAGTTTGCCCTGAACAAAAGAAACTTGATTCTTAAAAAAAATAACTAAAAATTCTTGTTTTATTTTATTTATATGGGTGTTCTTGCCTGAATGTGTATCTTTGCACCACGTACTTGCCTGGTGCCCAGGGAGGCAGAAGAAGACTTTTGATCCACTGCAACTGGAGTCACGGGTGGCTGTGAACTATATCACCTAGTAGTCTCATTAAAATGCCATTCTACTGTGTAAATGTACCACATTTTCCTTGTCCATTCTTCAGTCGAGGGGCATTTAGGTTGTTTCCAGGTTCTGGCTATGACAAACAAAGCTGCTATGAACATAGTTGAGCACATGTCCTTGTGATATGATTGAGCATCCTTTGGGCATATACACAAAAGTGGTATTGCTGAGTCTAGAGGAAGGTTGTTTCCTAATTTTCTGAGAAATCACCACACTGATATCTAGAAAACATCATACTGAGTGAGGTAACCCAGAAAGACAAATATCATATGCACTCACTCATAAGTGGCTTTTAGACATAAAGCAAAGAAAATCAGCCTACAATTCACAATCCCAGAGAACCTAGACAACAAAGAGGACCCTAAGAGACACATACATGGATATAATCTACATGGAAGTAGAATAAGACAAAAATCTCCTGAGTAAACTGGGAGCATGGGAACCATGGGAGAAGGTAGAAGCGGAGGTGAGAGAAAGGGACAGGAGTGGAGAAAAATATATAGCTCAATAAAAACAAACAAATAAATAAGTAAATAAAATGCCATTCTAACTCAACAGTTCTAGAGTAGGGCACATGTTTATAGAGCCTTCATTTTCAGAGTCTCATGTATTCCAGGTTAGACTCAAATTCTTTATATAGCTGATGATAATCTTGAATGTCTAATTCTCTTGCCTTTCTTTTTTTAATGGCTAGATTATAGGGTGTGCACTGTTGTTCCTGTTTATGGGGTTCTAGGAGTCAAACCTGAGACTTCATGAATACTAAGCAAGCACTCTACCAAATAAATTGCAGCTACAACCTCAGGTTCTTGCCTTCATTCATTGTTTGCTCATTTTTTGCAATCACATGCCACACTGAAGTCTAGGCTAGTTTAGAACGCACCGTACAGCCCACACTGACCTTAAATTTAACATAATTTTCCTGCTTCAGTCTTACCATGCTGAACTCACAGGTGTGAGTAACCACACCTGGAAATATTTCTGTTTCTAACAACCTCTCAGACGATGCCAAAAGTGCTGTTCCTCTAACTGTGGTCTCCCCCTGGCTTTCCCTTGGCTTTCCTGCCCTTCTGATCTCCTTTGAAAGATTTTTGGATAAGACTCAATAAAGTATAGTAGAAAGATAGAGAAGGGACCTTGTATCTGTATTGAGCAACACACACCCCTCTCCAAACAAAGCATCTAGTCAGTCTGTCCTGATAACTTCCAAGCACCCCCTTGGTAACTCCCTTTATTGTGGTCAGACTCACCCTAAAACTTATCTTGGACCTGGAGGCAGTGAACTCATCAAGCCTAGACTGGTCTTAGGAATATACCAAATAAGACAAACTGTGCTCAGATGAATTTTAGGGAAAATCTGTTGATCAAGATTTCTGTCCTACCTGGTCCCTCTATGTTAGCCATGCCACCCACAGTCGTTTAGTTCTAAATAAACACACAGAGGTCCACGTAAATCATAAACGGATTGGCCTATTAGCTCAGGCTTCTTATTAACTCTTATAACTTACATTAGCCCATAATTTTTTTATCTGTATTAGCCATGTGGCTTGGTACCTTTTTCAGTGAAGCAGTCACATCTTGCTTGCTCTGTGTCTGACTTCCTCTGTGTCTGAGTGATGACTGCAGACTGAAACTTCCCTCTTCCCAGAATTCTCGTTGCCCCACCTCTACTTTATGCCTGCCTACTGGTCAGTCAATGCTTATTTAGAATAAATGTGCCAGGGTACAGACCAATGTCCAACAGCAAAAATCTATTCACAGTTCTATGCCTTGTAATGGTTGGGCATGCATATGATTGAAAAGGATGAGTGCAGTGAACAAAACCTGCCAATCAAAACAGTAAACTACCTATACTCCACCCTAGTAACCAATCTCTCTTCTTCCCAGATCCACAGAAGGAAGTCCTGAGAAGTCACTCAAGGTTCATGAGCAATCTCACTTGAGCCTATTGCTCCCTTATAAGTTCTACTCTGTATTTACGCTTCACTTTTGAATAAAATCCCTTGTTGCTTTACTATTTGTGCGTACTTCTTCAATTATTTGATCAAGAAGGCAATGACCTAGAAACACTTGATCCAGATAGAGACCACTGGTCACATGAGTAAGGTTTATTACAGAGTACTATGAAGCACTCTCAAAAGTAAAAAAAATGAGCCTGGCCAAAGAAATCACTGCAGAAGAAAACACTCTCAATATGAGAGTGAGCAGATTGTTGGAGGAACCACTGTGTGAGCCACACTTTTGAGAAGCAAGAGATGACAATGGGCAAAGGAACCATTGTGCAACATAAATTTTTAGGTCAACTTTATACTATTTCTTAAAGTCTCTATAGCAAACAGTATTGGTTGATTTAAAGCCCATTTGGTCTACGTGTTAAGGGAGGAAACAATGGTATGCCTTTCTTCTTCACCAGAAAACTCCAGGTTAGACATACTCGCATGGTCTTTGGGGCAGTATAGAAAGTCATAACTCCACACATTGCCAGTGATACACTAAGATACACTCATTCTTTTGACCAGTAGTTAAATCTTTTTAGTTCATTTCAGTTTTTAGTCCAGTTCAGTTGCTGGTTTTACAAGCTACTTATTGTGAGGGAGGGTTCTAGTTCAGTGACCTTTACATTTGTCAGTGTTTCACGAGCTTCCTAATATTCCCAGAACCACACTTTGAAAAGTGAGCATGCAAGGTATCTTTGGCAACTTTGTTGCATGTGTCAAAATAAGCTTTATAAGGTTGCTATTAGAACATTGATTCCTTATAGAATAAACACACCCACTGAAGGAAAGTCCCCAAATAACCTGTGGAGGGCCCGAGCAATCATGGCCAAGCTCAAAACTTGCTCATGGATTGCATCTGTCCAAGAAGGTTTTTTTAAATACCCAAGAGTGTCCTTAATTTCTTTTTTAAAAAAATCCTCTAAAGATATCATTTCTCAAATTATTTAAGGTTAACATCCCTGGTGAGAACATAGTGCCAGACAGGTTCTGTTGCCAATTAAGGAGAGATCTGCGTTTCGATCATCAGAAAGACAGGCTACAGTTTAGGTTATCTTAGGAAATCTAAATCACCAAGCCAAGACAGGTGTTAGGATGAATATGCACATAGCTTATCACACGGGGAAAGTAAATCAAGATTATGTCCATTATAGTAGAGTTCTCTATAGAAACAGCCCTAGCAGAATACAGATAGATAAAAAGATATTTACTTGTTTATAAAACTCTGTGTCTCTATGTCTCTCTCTCTGTGTCTGTCTTTCTCTGTGTCTCTCTCTCTTTCTATGTGTGTGTGTGTGTGTGTGTGTGTGTGTGTGTGTGTGTGTGTATGTGTGTGTGTTAGGGCATTATTGCTGTGGAGAGACACCATGATGAGGGCAACTCTTATAAAAGAAAGCATTTAATTGGGACTTACTTACAAGCAGAGGTTGAATCCATTATCATCATGGTGGGAAGCATGGCTGTACATAGGCCAACATAGTACTGGAGAGATAACTGAGAGTGTTACATCTGGATCCTACGTCTGAAGGTAGCAAAAAGATAGAACCACTGGATCACTGGATTTGGGCTTCTGAACCCCAAAGTCCACCCTCAGTGACATACTTCCTCCAACAAGGCCACTCCCTCTGAGCCGGTGGAGGCCATTCTCATTCAAACCACCATAGTGTGTGTGTGTGTGTGTGTGTGTGTGTATGTGTGTGTGTGTGTGTGTGTATGAGAGAGATGGGTACATGTGTGTCATGATATGTGTGTAAAAGTTAGAAGACCACTTTGTGAAGTCAGTTTGTGTCGGTTCCAGGAATCAAATTCAGGTCAATAGGTTTACAAGGCAAGTACCTTTACACGTTGAGCCTTCTTGCTGGCCCAGGGGGAAAACTTGCTCACATAGTCATGGAGGCAGAGAAGTCCCACAATAAGCTGTCGGCAAGTTGAAAGTCAGAAAAGCCAGTGATGAAATTCAGCCCAGTCTATAGACTTAAGAGCAAAGCATGAAAGTTAATCTCAAGTGTCAACTTGGCAGAACAGAGTCACCGAGGAGACAAACTTCTAGGCATTTCTTTTTGGGAGTTTCCGCATTGGGTTAATTGAGATGGGAAGATCTGCCTTAAATGGGGGGGGGACACCAGTCGATGGGCCCCAGACTGAATAAAAGAGAGAAAGCGAGCTGAGCACCAGCATCCATCTTTCTCTGCTTCGTGACTATGAATGCAATGTGACCAGCTGCCCCCCCCCTTCCACCATGCCTTCTCCACCAGGATGGACTGTAGCCTCGAACTCTAAAACCAAGCAAACTTTTCCTTCCTAAAGTTGCTTTTTGTCAGAGCAATGAAAAACAGTGGTAAGTATACCAAGAGAGCAGCAGCCATAACTCCTTGCCAAGGGCCAACAGCCTTGTAGCCAGGTGGAGTGGGGGTAAAGCAGGGCTTGTGAGTAGCACTGGTCATGTGGTGTGAAAACCAATTACACAAGACCACTGATGACTCAACTTCAGAAGAAAGCAGATTTGCCGTATTTTATCTGGGCCTTTGAATTAGATGCTACATGCCCACACTGGATGAGGGTAGATCTTCACTCTTTTTCCTGATTCAAATTTTAATTTCTTCTGAATTGATCCTTACAGATAAATAATATTTTTACCAGATATTTGGCCACCCTTAACTAACCCAGGCTAACCTATAAAATTAAACATTGAACTTAGGGAAAGGATCAGTAACTCTCTCAGCAAATAGTTATGGACTGTTCCAACCTATAAATGAATGGATAGTTAAAGTCTCATCACATATGTGGGTAGGAATTCAACATAGTAAGTGTGATCTGCTCTCTGTTAAAGAACAATTTGTATTGAATATGACTTTAAATGTTATAACAATATAATTTTGAATTGATACAGCTATAGACATAGATAATAGATGTTTCACGATTCAGTAATACAACTTAGTACTTAACTGATTTCTATCCATAATGATAAAAGCTGAGAAATGATCATGGCAAATTACAGACAACTGAATGCTTCCCCACACATAGGTCTCTGTGTTATTAGAGCTGAGCTGGCCAGATGGCTCAGTGGGTAAAAGCACTTGCCGCAAAGCCTGAGTGAGATCCAAGGGAGTCCAGAGAGTTGTCTTCTTGCTGTCACAGAAATACCATGGCACACATGTGTCAGCACTCTCACACACATCCCTCCCACATACAACTATCATCATCAACATCAACAACTAAATTCAAAATGAAGAGTGGGAGGTCTATACTGCCTGTCAGTCATAGACAAAAGATTCGTAAAGTTTGTCTGATCCTCATGGAGAACACTGAATTGATAAACCCAAAAGATGGACTAAGGAAAGAATGGAAAAAGGCTACTAATTGAATGAGGTTAAAGCCTTAATTAGTAGAGAGGAATATAACTCTCTACAAATGGAAGAGACTGTGAAGCCAGCCAGATAGTGATACACTCAAAACATAAAGGAGACCGGTACCAATACTCCCTGATGGGATTTCTGCGAAATTAACTACAAATTCTAACTCTGCATTTGCCTCATAGTTAATTCATCACAAGATGAGGATAGTAACAACTCATTGGAGCAGAGAAAGAGAAGGAGAGAGAACAACATCAGAAGGAAGCAGACCATGATCAACTTCTTGAAATAGAATTAGATTAAAAATACTGAGATTTTCTGTCACCATTTTAAACTCATTAGTGCCTCCAGAAAGCCTCAAGCAAATTTCAGTATAATGATATGATGACGTTTAGTAGCTAAAATGAAAAACTTTACAAGCACTGCTAATTACTAAAAAGAGTACCATTTATAAATTTATTGTACTTATCCAAATGGTCTGTAAAGAAATGGTCAGTTTCATCAATTAACGTAAGCTTCTCTGGGCTTTTGAGTAGATTCAAATGTTTTAGAGCTTCCACCATCACCAATAGCTGAGGTGTCTGTTTCCAGGTCCTTAGGTCACTTTCTATTCATGCAGCCATTGTCTACATTCCAAAATGCATTTTACTATCGTCTCTCATCCCATTTCTTTGCTTGGTTTTTGTTTGTTTGTTTGTCTTTGTTTTTTGTTTTGTTCTTAGAGGCAGGGTTTCTCTGTGTATCTCTGGCTGTCCTGGAACTCACTCTGTAGACCAGGCTGACTTTGAACTCATGGAGATCTGCCTGCCTCTGCCTCCCCAAATGCTGGAATTAGAGGTGTGCATCACCAACACCTGGCTTTTTTTGTTTTTTAAAGCTGTAGACCATGTTGGCCTCAAACTTGTGAACCTCCTGCCTCTGCCTCCTTCAACAAATCAGACTGCTCTTGAACTCACTATGGAGCCAAGATTGGCCTCAAACTCATAGCACTCCTCCCTGTTTCAGCCTCCCAAATCCTGAAATTTCAAGCATGTGTCTCTATACCTGGCCTCTAGTAGTTTTCTTATAGACCCATACCTTTAAAAATAATCTTTTCATTTTCTTCTTAGTAGGACTGTTGAATACACTGTATTTAAAATCCAGCATATTTATTGAATTTTCATTTTAATGGATATAATTTCCAAGGTTTTGCAGAGTGTGGGGTGTGTGTGTGTGTGTGTGTGTGTGTGTGTTCAGTACTGCTGCCTCCAATTCTGTCACTGGACATGATTGTGGTGTGATTTATTTATATTTCACTCAATATACTTTCTACAGTTTTAGCATATTATTTTTTTATTGTTCATTAAGAATGTGTTGTTTTTCGAGACCAGCCTGGGCTACAAGAGCTAGTTCCAGGACAGGCTCCAAAGCTACAGAGAAACCCTGTCTCGAATAAAACAAAAAAAAACCAAAAAACAACAAAAAAAGAATGTTGTTTGTTACATTATGAAAAATATTTCTTATTTTGCAAAAAGATTAATGCATTGGTGGCATTTATTTCTTGTGGTTATTCAGTCAAGCAAAAATACATAAGGAAGAAAAAGACAACAGGAAGTGAGTAAGAATATAAGTATTTTATGAACATCACCACTGAAATTTAGTGACTTGAAATAGAGTTTATTTTGTTAGTATTTTATTCATTTAAACCAAAATCCACTCCAAAGTGTATATTAATTTATTAACGATTCACTGACATTTAATTAAGTGCTAGTTACCAAACTCATTCTTTGAGTTATAAAGCCAGAGAGGATCACATAGAACTAATGATTGCATTACCAGCTTAGGAATGCCCAGGTGTAGACCCAAAGAAAACCTTTGCTCAACACAAACCCACAACTTTAATTTTCCTGGGGTAGGAGGTGGTAGGGAGTTAAGGAAATCTTCAGAAAATTGACATTTGAAGAGAAATATTCCTTTTGTCTTCTACCACTTTCTCTTAATGTACTAGGAATAGCAAAATACATTGCTTTATGCTGTGATCAAGCTACATCCTGGCGTCAGTTACTCCATAACTGTAAAAGAGTTCAGACTGCACTTTGCCCTGAGAGATTATATTTTACAAACAACCTTTGACTCCATGGAAGCTGACTGTCCCTTGGTAGTCACACATGAACACCAACATTTTTCCCACAGCAACCATCTAGCACGGACAGATGATTTATTCCTAAATGTACAAAAGACACCACCCTACAGATTTACCAGGCTAATTAAGACTGTTTTATATATACATATGTGTGTGTGTGTATTTGAATTAGAGTTCTATATGGCAAACCAGGTCTGAGAACTTATTGGACACACCAGACTGGAGGAAGAGTGCAACTCTTCCCCTGGAATTCATGAAGAGGAGAGCACCTAACACTGTGAAGGCAATGGTCCTCCTAGTCCTGTCACCTGACCACTTGGCGATAATGTCAAGAGATCAGCACAAAAAGAACCCCTGACTGTTCCAGGGGTATCAGCTCAGTTCAGTCCCACTGTTGATGTAGCCTGTTTGTCCATTTGGGCCTGCTAGCCTTTCATTTGCCTGAAACTAATCTGTACCTGTTGCTTGCATGGTCGCACCTCTAGCTTATGCATCTCAACTTGACTTTGAAGCTTGGTTCCTGCTTGTGACCCAATGGCTTGATCCCGCAGTAGTGCCTCCAGCAGACCTCTGGGAGGCTTATCATTTCATTCCACAGAGACTATTTGTAACTCTATCAGTTCTCCCATTTCTGCCTCAGCTCTATCTCTTTGAAACACCTTGAACTCCACTGCAGCCTCTTTAGACTTCAGTAGCCCATTCTATAACTTATATCTATACACGTATCTATGGAGAGCTATATTTACCATCTGTAATGCATGACTTGAGAGTTAATGTTAGTAGTTAAGACAGGGTTTAAGAAAATTTATGATTACCTTTGCTGGCTATCGAGACGAGACAATCTACATGGCAAATTGCTGTGAAGAAATCTGGTATTCCTTGTGAATTTATTGTTATAAAACAAATTCTGATATTGTGAAAAACAACAGAAACATGGTCATCAAGTTTCTGATATAGAGAGCTCATGATATTCTGTTTTTCTTTTTTTTCTGGGTTTCTTTTTCTCTTGTTTTTGTTTCACTTTGAAAAATACGTGTATGTTTTCAACAACATGACTGCCTAAAGGAGCAGAAAAAGAACACCACCAGTAGACATGCTAACACAGAAGGGAGGACCTCACTTGGCCTTGCCTCTAAACAAAGAACCAAGATAACTAAAGAATGCTAATAACCAAAGATGTAGTTTTCCCTGGAGAGGAGGTTCCTAATTGGTTATCCACCACCAAGGGAGCTGCCTGGAGATCACATACTTGCTAGAACACTGAGCAGACATGGCAGGAGTTGGAGAAGTAAAGGAAATGGATGAGAATGATGTATTTCTATTTTAATTAAAAGCTGCTTTGTGTTAATGTTTAAAACTTACTTCCAAGTTAGCCTACAAAAGATTTGCTTTTCCATTCTGATTTGAGTTTCATGGTAATATTGAACAATTAACTCCTCTAAGGCTGCTAACATTTACCGAGGAATTTAATGTTCTGAAGAAGTGACCCATTGGCATGATACAAAAACCAAGCTATATAATTGTCATTGAGTGGAAAGCTCCCTAGCATTCCCGCAGGTCATATTCCACCCACCTTTGCCTCTAGGTAAATGTTATCTTTGACTTCGTGTACCTTTAATTTTGAATTTAGACAAAAAAGAGAAATAATAATTCTTCTCCCCTTTTTGATTTTTATTTATTTTTTTGAGACAAGGACTCTTGTAGCCATGACTGGCCACAAACTCCCAATGTAGCTAAGGATGAGCTTGAATTTCTCATCTACCATTCAAGTGCTGGAATTACAGGCGCACACCACTATATCTGGCATATGCAGTGTTGGGGGTCAAACCAGGGGCTTTGTATGTACTAGTCAAGCCCTATACCCACTGTGCTACATCTCAAGTCCTTTCCCCCTGTTTTACATGTCTGACAAACACTGAGTTTTGCCCAATAAATTCTGATACCACTTAGAAGTTAAATCAACAGTAAACTTGTAGTTAAACATTAAAGACTGAACTTTCACTTTTATCTCTGATCTACCCTGAAGCCTATTTAAAAAAATAAAAGATGTAGATAGTATAATTTCACACAAAAAATATTATGGACAGGAGAAATGAAACCAGGTAGCATGAAATACTATGGTAGATTTTTATTTGTTCATGTCTAATTTTTCTCTGCCTGTACTTGTTCTGCCCAGGTAATCACTTTGCCCTATGAACTTTGGCCAATGGAATGTGAGCAAACACTGCAAAAGACATGTCTGGGGAGAAGTGTCTGTGGCGTGTGTGGTTCTTTAGTTTGCTTGTGTCCTTCAGAAGAATGAAAGCACCCAGATAGTGTCGGCTCTTAAGCCAGGGTGTCAGAATTAAAAGGTATACAGAGACAAAACCACAAAAGCCTAGTAGAACCACTCTCATCTAACCAGTCAAAATTGAATGCTGTTGGAGCTTGGGATATAGCCCAGTTAGGAGAACGCTTGCCTAGCATGCACAAGCTCATAGATTTGATCTTCAGCACCACATAAGCCCGGTATGGTGGGGCACACATGTAATGTGAGCTCTGCAGAAGAGAAAATTCAAGTCCCACCTAGATGACATAGTGACCTCCAGCCTAGCCTGGCCAACTTACTGGGACCTTACTTCAAAATGAATTAAAAATTCAGAAGGGAGTTAGGGATATAAATCAGTGAGTTCTTCCTTTATGGTTAAGTGAATGAGATGTCCCCCATAGGACATGTCCCCAGATGGTGGCTGTTTGGAAGGGACTAGGAGGTGTGGCCTTGTTGGCAGAAGTAAAGACTGCTACCATTTTGAGTGCATCCTGCTTCCTGGTGGTGGTCCAGAAATGAGTTCTCAGCTGCTGCTCCAGCTGGCTGCCACCTGCTACCTATGCCTCTGCCACCATGAACTCGAACCCTCTGGAAATTTATAAGGTGCCTTAGGCATGGTGTTTTGTCACAGCAATTAAAAAAAAAACTAAGGGGCTGGGAAGAAGTGGCTCAGCAGTTAAGAGCACTGTCTTCTCTTGCAGAGGGCCTGGATTTGATTCCCAGCACCCACATGGTGACTCACAGCCATGGGCAACTCTGGTTCCAGGGAATTCATTGTCCTCTTCTGGCCTCTGTGGGCACTGCATAAACATGGTGCACAGATATACATGCAGGTAAAATACCCATACACATAAAAATAAATGATAAAACACATTTTTAAAAGTTATGAAGAAAATGAAATAGGACAGTGTTCCAAGGTTACTTGGTGCCTTCGACCCTGAAAGCAAGTGCTGCTGGCCTGATGGGCTCAGCAGGGTTAAAGGGTTTATATGTTATATGGTACAGTTTCAGAAGTCACATGGCATCAGTTCTGCCGTCCTCCTCTGAAGCTGACACACATCCACTTACAATCAAGAATTGAGGGTAGGGACACCTCCACTGCTGGGAAGCATGTCAAAGAATTTGCAGCTGTGCTTTTGAAACATGGTTATGAGGGAATCTACCACACAGAACTAGAAAGAAAAAAAATCCAGGGATGATAGCCATATCTATGTAAACCTTAGAACTTAATATTAAGTTTTAATTTTATTATGATTAAGCAAACACAGTTGCTCTTTCCCTAAAGCCATAAACAACGGAATCTCTTTCTGTTTGATGCCTGAGTCCAGTTGCCTAATGTGCAAAGCGAAAGTGTTGTATTTAATCTGGAATGTCGCCCCCTCTTTCCTATGGATACAATTCAAATTTCTTGTGGGTGAATAATTGCTGTTTGAATCAGAATAGAGAAACAAATCTTTCCTAAACTGACTCTCATGACTTTGTTTGGAAGTATGTTTGAGGCATTCATATAAAAAAACCACAAGAATGTGTGTGTGTGTGTGTGTGTGTGTGTGTGTGTGTGTGTGTGTACACGCCCTCTCATTGTTGGCTGCTGAGGAAAGGGGATAGGTGGAGAGCGGAATGCAAACACTGGAAAGTCTCCACAGTCAACTGAAAGGTTGGGAAAGAGAGGCAGGCGAAAGCTAAGCTCCTTTGTAGAGGGCAGCCTTGCTTAGCAAAGCAGGAAGTAGTAGAGTTCACAAGTTCAGTGAAGAGGACGTCCAGAGCAGGCTCCTCTGGAAACATTATCGCCTTCATTATGGATGTATTCATCTTGATGAACAGCAGCTGCCTTCCCAGAGCTCTGAGGGTGTTTCCAGCCCTAGTGGCAGGCAGAATTCACCACTATGCCCATGGAAAGTTTGTACCTGCTCCGTGTGTTTTTGAACTGAAAGGAAAATGGTCCTTCTTGTGAGTTCCCGTGGGGCAGTAGGTCTGCCGCCCTCTCTCTTCACACTGGTTTATCAGTAAGGCCAACGGCCATTGCTCTTTTGTAACTTGTCCTAAGTGAATGTGAAATCTGCCATTAGAGGGGTGTGATGTTATGGAGGGAGCTGCAGATTTAGCATGAAGCCCCAGTCAACAGCTGCAACTAACACTGTCATTTTAAATTGAAGTCCAAGTTCAAGAGATTACCCAGCAGCAAAAGGTCTTTCTCTTCTCCTTCTAGGGACACAGAACAGCCAGCAGACAACCTTAGCAGGTTAAAGCTCAACCTTTTCCTGGGAGAGACATTTTACTTAACTCTCAAAAGTGGATTTTTAAAAAATATTGCATTTCATTTATTTACCATGGGCATGTCTCTGTGTGTTTGTTGGGAGGGGGGCATTAGTTCTCTCCTTCCACTCTCTGGGTCCTGAGGATAGGATTTTGATTATGAGGCCAGTTAGCAACTGCCTTTACTTGCTGAGCCATCTGGCTGCTACAGGAGGGGATGTTTTGAAGGAACTGTCTACTACAGTCAGGGAAAATCTGTGAGTCTGTCAGTGTGGGCACATGAGCTGACAGAAAGCACCTTTCTCTTAACAGAACTCAGTAGAAGTGTCCGGTACTGACTTGGTTTCTCTATCAGATGCTTGCTTTGTGGCTGCAACTAAATATCTGACAAAAGCAATTTAAGGAAGGGTTGACTTACAGTGCCAGGGAATACAGTCCATCACGTCAGAGAAGGTTTGGGGGCAGGAACAGGAGGCAGCTCGGCACATTGTATCCATAGTCAGGAAGTCAATAAATGCTGGTTCTCAGCACTCTTCTCCTTTTCACTCAGCGCAAGACTCTCAGCTTTACCTGGCTTTGTCCAAAATGAGGGTGGGTCTTCCCTTGTCAGTTTACCTAATCTACATAATCCCTCACAGACGCACTCAGTCTTCTTTCTATGGTGATTCTAAATTCCATCAAATTAGCGATCAAGTTTAACCATCACAGTCTCCTTCTTAGAGTTTATTATTTAAATCCTTAAGATTTCATAGATTTAGCCTTCTACTTTCGACATATGTACTCTTTGGCAAAATGATAAGACCCTTATGTTGTAAGGAGGAGGCTTGTTCGTTTCCCGTCCGCCCAGACTCCTGAAATAGCCACACAGAAACTATATTATTTAAATCACTGCTTGGCCCATTTGTTCTGGCTTCTTATTTGTTAACTCTTACATCTTAATTTAACTCATCTCCATTAATCTGTGCATCACCACAAAGTCGTGGCCTATCAGCAAAGTTTCAGTGTGTCTGCCTCCAGTGGAGGCTCCATGGTTTCTCTTTGACTCTGCCTTCTTCCTCCCAGCATTCAGTTTAGTTTTTTCCCCACATAGCTAAGTTCTGCCCTGCTATATGTCCAAAGAAGTTTTTTTTTTTATTCATTAATGGTAATCACAGCATACAGAGGGGAATCCCACATCAACCTTAGCTCTATCTTCTGGACATTTTCATCCTCAAGACATACTCATTCCATTGGCTACCACACCTAGACCAAGTTTCCTCCCCCCACAGCTCTACCAACCATTTTAAACTCTCCTCTTATCTTATTTCTAGTTTGTTCACAGAAGAGAAAATTTGTTCAACACTCATCCGGGTATCTTCCTTAGAAATCTGGATATAGGGCTGGTAAAATGGTTGGGGATAAAGGCTCCTATCCTCAAGTCCAATGACCTTAGTTCAAGCCCTGAGCTCCACATAGTGAAAGAAAACCAACTCCACCAAGTTGTCCTCTGACCCACACAGACACACATACACATATACACAAATGAATAAACAGGAGCTTGGAGATAATGTCAGAGAATTCTTCTTCTCATGGGAATAACCAAGCAGATGGCGTTATTGCCTGTGTTACCTACTTTTTCTCCGTGATCCTATCGCCTACATGACAGCAGTGACCACGTTTCTGGTAGACCAGCTTCCAAAATTTATCCTTGAATGAGTATGTTTAGAGAGTTTAGCATAGGGATGTCTTATTAATCAAGTTTTTAGTATTCTAATAAGAAATAGCACAACAATGTAGTTTAGAGGCTGTGAGGCCTGAATCCCAGGCTGAATTCCTGCCCTTGATACCTGCTGGATCTTGGTGCTTACTCATAGTATAATATCTCTGGTCCATAGTTTTTCTCGCCTGGAGAAACAACAAAGATTGGGCTGGCTGTAAGGATTAAATAAAATGATAAATAGAGCATATCTAGAACGTTTTCCTAATATCATCGATGCTTACATTTATTAACTCCCTGCTGAGCCAGGAGTACTCTAGAGTTACGGCGCTTTCTCCAAGGAGTGTGTGCAATTGGTGAGGTTTCCAGGAACATGGTGCCTAAGTCAGAAAGCTCTGTCCTATAGGTTGCCTCTATAATAATCCCTGTGCCAAATCTTATTCAACTTTCATTTCCCAATAACAGCATAGTTCTTGGCAGATATTAGAGATAAGAACACAGGTAAGCAGAATAAAATTATCTAATCAGGCTCAGAAATAAAACAAAATAAACTCAAATGTTATAAACTACAAAAGTTAAACAAAAAGTACAATTCATGCTTCTAAGAGGCTTTAAAAAGTCTGTTTCCAATAACTTTAAATAAATTTTCCAAAACATACTAGATAGCACACATTTTTCCTCCTAGCATCATAGTCTTCTTTGATCTGAGTCTTGAAATGAGCTTGGTCCCATTATCATGAAACCTTCATTTTCTTCTTTCATGCCCTTTCCTGCAGGCAGAGTTTTTCGCCAGGGCCACTGATCAGCTCCCAAATAACCACACAGAGACTTAATATTAATTATAAATGCTTGGCCATCAGCTTAAGTTTGTTTTTAGCTAGCTCTTATAACTTAAATTAACCAAATGTCTATTCTTCTATGTGCTGCCCTGGGCTCAATTACCTCTTCTATGTACTTTTCATGTTGCTTCTTCTGAGTCTGGCTGGTGACTACTCTGATTTCTCCCTCCTTTTTCCTAGCATTTTCTCTGCCTTGAAAATGCTGCCTAGCCAACAGCCAACAAACTTTTTAGTAACAATGAGAATAATACATATTTACAGTGTACAAAGACTACTTCACAGCATTTTACAAAGCTCGGTATATATTATCTCTTTTGGAAACTAGGACACCTATAATATATTTTAGCTTTAAGAGTACTAGAGGAAAATTTAGTTAAGGACTAGTCAATAAAATGATAAATGGAGTGATCTTTGGTCCTCTGCTTTTGAGACAGGATCTCATGCAGCAGCTTTTAAACTGCTTAGCCTTCTGCCTTAGCCTCCCAAATCCTGGGATTACAGGTGTGCACAACCAGGCTGGACTAAACAATCTTACTAACAAAATGATTAAGACATTAAATGGCTGGTGTTGACTTGGCACAATGACACGATGTATCAACCTCAGCTATGTTGCAAGAAGACAATTATGTCAAGATTTCTGCAGAGGCTTCTAGAGGGTGGGTAAATTATAATTGTTAAGTAAGTAGTAGCATTCAACATTTTGATAGCTGGTATATACTATAATCATACATACATTTACATGCTGAGTTGGAACTGGTAGAAAGTTTGGATTATGTAGCAAAGTGCATTGAATTCTAATCCTAGTATTGTCTTTAAAATGAACGTGCTGTCATAAACATTTTAAAGTACCTGGGATTCAGCTTCCCACTGAAAATGAAGGAGTAGGATCGATGCTTTTGGACTGGATGCTTGCTATAATCATTCTAGATTAGGAATTGTGTTTTATTGTCCCATTGTCAGGAAGCTTTAGATCCCATATGGTATACGGACAGGTATTGGGGTCTTATTTACATTGACTATTGGTCAGCAATGAATTTGACAACAGTACACATTTAAAAGAAATCCAAACACACAGTAATGGGCTGGAATTCAGGAAGGGAGGCAGAGTGGAGGTCAAAACCACAACCTGTTTTCCTGTAAGCCAAGTTGCAAAATCAGTTCATGTTGTTCTAGATTTCCTCTAGTCTTTTAGGCAAGATAAGCTAAGCAGTTAGCGGGGTGTGTGTGTGTGTGTGTGTGTGTGTGTGTGTGTGTGTGTGTGTGTGTAGATATGAAGGCTAATTTATTATACCCACACTTCCTGGTGCAGCTGGCACTGTTGGTACTTCCTGAGTACTTTCAGAGAAAAAGTAGTTTGTGCTGATAACCTTCACATGTGTTACTTTGTTCAATTTTCACTGCATCTTTTAATCAATCTCTCTCTCTCTCTCTGTATTTTGTAAATGTGTAAGCTAAACTTCAGGGTAATTGAGTCACTTTTCTGAAATGTAAACACCAACTTGCAGGAGAAAGAAAGAAAAATAGGCAAGAAAGAGAGAGAGGAAGGGAAGGAGGGAAGGAGGGGGAGGGAGGGAAGAAAGCAGGCTGTGGCTGTAGCTCTGTTTGTACTGCTTGCCTAGTTTGCAAAAATCCTTGGATTCAGCTTGGCTCAACAAGAGGCCCTGCTCCTGTACTGAGGAGATCCATCCGGAGGAAATCTTCCTCGGGCGATGGATAGAGATAAAGACAGAGACCCACATTGGAGCACTGGACTGAGATCCCAAGGTCTAGTTGAAGAGCAGAAGGAGGGAGAATATGAGCAAGGAAGTCAGGACCGCGAGGGGTTGGTCCACCCACTGAGACAGTGTGCCTAATCTATTGGGAGCTCACCAAAGCCAGCTGGACTGGGACTGAATGAGCATATGACCAAACCGGAATCTCTGAATGTGGCTGCCAATGGGGGCTGACTGAGAAGCCAATGATAATGGCACTGGGACTTGTTTCTACTGCACGTACTGTACTGGCTTTTTGGGATCCTAGTCTGTTTGAATGCATACTTTCCTAAGCCTGGATGGAGCAGGGAGGGCCTTGGACTTCCCACAGGGCAGGGTACCCTGCCCTCTCTTAGGACTGTGGGGGAGCGGGAGGGAAATGGGAGGAGGGGGGGAAGTAGAAATTTTGAATGGTATTATTTATAAAGCAATAAAAATTTAACAAAAAAAAAGATTTAAAAAATCCCTGGATTCAACCCATAACACCCTAAAAAACAGGAGGAGGAGAAACTGAGGAAATTCCTATGCATTGCCAGGCTGCAAAACTAGCCTTGTAGATAGAGAAGAGACAAAGGTCAGTTTTTATCTTTCATTGCCTATGCCCCTTCACCAAGGTCTATTACCTTTATTTGTGTGGTGTTCAGGTATTGTTAGATATCTAGGCTTCTCTCTAGTCCCCTGGGCCCTCCTTTCTATTGAATGGTGACCAAGTTCCAGTCTACTTCCTCTCCTTTGTCCTACAGTAGGTGACACAGCGAAAGTGGCCAGCTATTTTGTTGAATGGGTCCTTGTCTGGGGATGAAGGCCTAGAAGGCTCCCACAGGGTGTGTTGCTGCTGCTGCTGCTGTTGCTGTTATCGGAAACAAGATTTCATGTAGCCCATGCTAACTTAAACCCTCTGTTGTAACTGAGGATGACTTTGTATTTCTGATCCTCCTGCCTCCACCTGGAGTTACAACAGTAAGCCACCATGCCTGTGGTTCATGCGGTTCTGAGGCTAGGACTCAGGGCCCTTATACATGCTAGTGAAGCACTCTACCAATGGAGCTCCATTCTTAGCCTGGTGAGAGTTTCGCCATGTGATAATCTAGCCAATGGCATTACAAATAGAGTAACTGAGTAAGGTAAAAGAAGGGAAAGAGGGGAAAGGGGGAGGAGAGATTCAGGCTGTTGGAGGGAGGTAAGATATCTCAGAGACAGAAATGTCCACAGAAGGGTTGGGATGTGCATGAATGCTCCAGCTACAATTTCATGGCAATAGGAGAACTGAAGTGGAACGAGAGAAGATTCCTATTTATTTAGGGGTTCCTATGTGAAGAGCACCTATGTACTAAAAATAAGGCAGAGCCTAAGCTGAAGCAAAGACATAAACTAATGGAAGATAAACAACGCTGTATCACTGAATTTGGATCCACAATAACGTCCTTCCAGAGCCACTGGCATTGTATGGAAGATGCAGATGTAATGGTCTGTCCTGACACCCACCTGCTTCCCCACTTCCACCAAAGCAAGTGGATCTCTCGTCTGCTTCCAGCCTGGGCTCTCTCTCTTCCATAACCCACTAAATAAACTATACCCACTTTCTCTGCATGGCGTGTCTATCCCTCTCTCACCTGCCGTGACTTCTCGTGGAACCGGCTGCCCCACCGAGGTCTCTCAGCCACCTGGGACCCACAGAGGTTTCGGGTGGTGGGACCGGCAGCCCCTCGTGGTCCACTGTCGCCCCTCGGGGAACTGCACCATTTTATCTAAACCGTTTCGGCAGACCTCCACAGAGGCGAAGTAGTTTTGGCTTTCAAGGACACAGGTTCATGCTCTGAGCTTAGACTTTCAACCCTAGTTGTTGACCCTGCCACATTCAGAGCCAAGCGAAGGCAACACCTATAGATAGCTCTCTGTTTCCTTTTTTTTTTTTTTTGGTTTTTCGAGACAGGGTTTCTCTGTGGCTTTTGGAGCCTCTCCTGGAACTAGCTCTTGTAGACCAGGCTGGTCTCGAACTCACGCCTGCCTCTGCCTCCTGAGTGCTGGGATTAAAGGCGTGTGCCACCACCGCCCAGCTCTGTTCCCCTTTCTTAGGCTAAGCCTAAGAAAAGAAGAAAACAAACCAGTTATCCTGTCGTCCGAAAGGTAGCGTGATTTCTTCCCAGCTACATGGTTAGGGACATAAGCACTGCAATGACTGCTGAACAAGGAACAGAGACTCAAAGGCTCCTGTGTTTAAAACTGTGTTTAAAACTGACTTCTAGGCCCTCCCACCAAGAGTTGCCACAAAAGAATGTTGAAATGACTTATTCAAAGGCAGCAGGCAAGCCACTGGCTTCAAGCCACCTATCTGTAAATGAGTAAATACACAATCGCCATACAGGGGGAATTCTGTGAGGCGTTTTCTTCCATATTTTCACACAACTCCCTGGCAGGTAATATCACCTGCAAACTCCCAGAGGCATTTCTTGGCACCTTAAGAGGCCCACTCCAGGGCTGGGGAAGCAGCTCCATTGCCAGAGTGCTTACCTAACATGCACAAAGCCCTGGCATTGCCAGTACCACATAAATCAGACACAGTGGCACACAATTGGGATTTTTGTAATGGCAAGGAGGAGGCAAGAAGACCAGAATTTTAAGATCATCCTTGCCTACCATTGCTTTAATTTTTCTTCAAGGAAAAACGTAAGCAATGTCTGTACCTTCTCTTAAGGTCCTAATGGTAAACCAAAGCAGGATTCTCCCACGGTTCACTCTAGGGAGCCAATAAGTGTATTGAGCTTCATTACAGAACGCAACTGAGGGATTACTTACAGGAGTCTGAGTGCTCTTTCTCCCAACAGGCTAAACTTGTAAAGCCTTTACCCAACAGGGATGAGAGGTTCCCCCATCTCCACATTTGTAGGGCCCCCACACCCCCAGTCTTCCCTTGCCTATATGTTTTAGTCCGGTAGTTCTCAACCTGTAGGTCAAAACCTTTTTGGGGGTCAAAAGGCCCTTCCACGGGAGTCACATATCAGATATCCTGCTTAAAGGGTCATGGCTTTAGGAAGGGTAAGAACCACTCACTGCTCTAGCCCCTTCCAGGGAGCGGCTGGATACTCAAGTCAGGGTCTTCTGGTCATTCACACCTCTCCATGAAAGGGTATTAACCTTCAACAAGCCCAGCTGATAGAATCATTTTGTAAGGGAGCACAGCTGAACTCCCCAAGATGGCGCTTCCTTGGCAATGAGGACAGTCACTCACTGCACTTATGAAGTGTGAGGATTTTTATCTTACCATATTTATTGCACATACATAAAGTAATTTTAAAATACTTAGTCTACATTGCTATTCCATGTCTCAAATACAGCATCTACTCTCATGAAGTAGCATATGTACTCTATCTCATGTTGTATTCATTTATAAGGCCACAAAACTACATGAGTTTTTTTCTTAATTTCTTTTTGTTTATTCTTTGTGTCTTTCACATCATGCATCTAGATTCCATTCGTTGACTAGTCCCTTCCTAAGACCCCGAGGATGTGAAAGCAGGAGAACTGGCCCTGCCCCTTGCTCAGCACTTCAGGGGTGAACTGGCCAGGACAATAATGGAGAACTCACCATGGTGGTGGAGACATGGGAAAGCTGGCAGTTTGACCAACCCTATAACTAACTACCCAGGCCCAGAACCAAGGTTATGAGTTGGCCCACTCTAACATCCACCCCATCTGTGATCTGCTGGAGCACGTGAAGGGGCTGGTCCTGCAGACCCAAAGCAACAGGATCTTCATGACACAGGGCAACAGCAGGATAACCAAGAGGCATTCCAGTGAGTGGCCAGCATTGATATTGTTGCAGAAACCAGAGGCTTAGAACCAGACTTATGACTCTCCGCAATGAATGCTTGCAAGGAAAGGTATATGGATAAAAGGGTTTACTGCATGACTCACTGTATTACTCTACAGTTTCCAGGATGAGATTGATTTCCCCCTTTTTTCTCTTCTCTTAAATTTTATTTTATTTTAAAGTAAGCCTGGGGTGAGACCCTACCGCAAATAAATAAATAAATAAGTTCCATGACTAAAGCCTGAGTTGTGGGACAGAAATATCACTCTGGGCTTTTTCCATCTAACATTTACCTACTGGAATGTTCTTCCATTCATTCTTGAGACTATTATCTGGAAGACGAGCCTGGAATAAGGTAGGAATGAGAAGTCTCACCTTACAGGAGAAAAAGGAAAAGGATGAACATGGGAATTTCCCCAAACTAAACACTCGGTGGACTGGCCTTGCTTCCAGCTGGGTAGCTACCCCAGACTGTAACTTGATTAATCTTTCTCTGGGGAGTGTGTTTGAAATACCAGGCAATAGAACAGTCTGGGAGTTCACATGTTTAATTAACTTGAAGTTTATTTACCATCGTCAGTGGTTTCTCCGCCACCCTGTCCCCTGGACATTGATATCCCTGAAGACTGGCTTGCTTTCACTCTGTCAGCTTTTAGCTTCACAGTAGAGTTCGGTGTGGTAGCACACACCTGTAAGCCTGGCACTTGGGAGACACTGGCAGGAGGGCTGACAGAAGTTCAGGGTCAGCAGGTTCTGGCACAGTGATTGCCAGGCCAGCCAGAGCTGTGAAGTGAGTACAGAGTGAAACCCTGTCTCATGACAACAGAGCGAAGCTGGGAAGATGGTTCAGTCAGTAAAGTGCTTGCTGCATAAGGAAATGAATCACTAACATCCAATTAAAAAGTAGCAGTGGGGCCAGTGCGGCCATCAGGGATGGCGGCGACCAGTGGGACCAAGGCGAGTGGAGGTGACGGAGGGGAAGGTGTCAGTGGCCAGCCGAGAGGAGCAAAAATCCTGACCGCTGGAGCCCCGTGTCGCATCGGGGCGTGATGGGGTCACCAAGAGGCCAAGCTCAGGTGTCATCTTTACTTCCTGTCAGCAACCACCAAGACGCTGAAAGGTTCCTTTACGTACTCCAGTGGGGAGGAATACCGTGGCGAGTGGAAGGAGGGCCGGAGACATGGTTTTGGTCAACTGATGTTTGCAGATGGTGGCACCTACCTGGATCACTTTGTGAATGAGCTCTTTAATGGCTTTGGGGTACTGACCTTCTCATATGGCTCAAAGTATGAGGGGGAGTTTGCCCAGGGCAAGTTTAATGGCGTTGGAGTTTTCATTC
>JAQHUG010000176.1:687045-727242 GCA_028555095.1 Dicrostonyx torquatus
GTCGCCTGCCAATCAGGAGTTCAGTCGCAGGAAAACGTGGAGGATTTGGGCCCCGAGACCCTGCAGCAGATCTGCCCTTCCCTGACCTGTGCTCAAGAACAGGGTCGCCTCTCTTCCTTGCTGTTACTTTGTTTCCAGCACCTTGGTACCCAGTGCTGTGGCCTTCTGTGTGCTGTCAAACCACACAGAATCTCTTCATTCCACCTACCCTTACAGCAGATGATCCTGGCTTCGACTTAGGGCCAGTCCTGTGTGCCACCATGGAGAAATCAGGAAAAAGACAGGAGTGACTAAGACCACAGCGGTGCTGTGAAGCCCAGAACAGAGCTTTCCTGTGTGTTACCCCTCACTCACTGCACTGGAGGCCTGGCTCCAGGCTGGTCTCTGTCTTCTATTCCCCTTCAATGTAAGAGCATGGCTTTCTTCTCCCTCAACTTTACAGTTAACTGTCTTCCCTACCTGACTTACAGCAGATAGCCCAGTCCCCATCTGTGCCTCTCTCTCCCTTAGACGTCAGACAGAATCCCTCATAGAATAGCCAAATAAGAAACTAGTGTAAGGATAGCTATGACCTGTATTCATTATCAGTCCAGGGCAAGGGGCAGACCTATCCAGGCCTCCTATGAATGACCTGAATCCCAGGGAAGGCTTGCACTGAGAGTTCCTTCCCAGCGCATCAGTGGATCAGACTCACAGCCCCTTGGGTGTCAGAAGACCTGGATCCATCCTAGTGTGAACTGTCATTGGTGCCTCCATTTCACTCATGACTCTTCAAGCAAGAGTCTTGGCCCTCGGGCCTGGGACAGATCTTCCTGCCAAAATCATCCCAATTTTCCAGTTAGCGTAGGTTGAAATTCTAGCTGTGTGCCTCTATTTATTCCCTGAACCGTACTGTAGAAACAAGTGTTTATAGGAATAAACCAGCCACCACAACTGCCTGCAAAAAAAAAGTAGCAGTGGGGAGGTAAAGATAGAATTATGCCTGGGGTTTGCTAGCTAATCAGTCTAGCCAAATTGGTGAACCCCAGGTTCAGCAAGACCCTCATACACTATCGACTTCTGGTGCACACACACACACACACACACACATCACAGTAGGAGGCCACATCTTCTAAATTTCTTTTCAGTGTGTCAGCACACTTCTTCTGTAAAAGAATTAATAATAAGCTTTGTGGAAATTAGAGCCTCTGCTGATGTTATTCAACTTCGCCGTCACAGGATGAAAGTCTCCATGATATGGAAAAGAATTGGCATGGCTGGTTCAACAAAACTTTATTTATGAATGCTACATTTGAATTTCATGTAAGTTTCACATGTCACGAGATATCACATTCCTTTAGGTTTGTTTTTCCAGTCATTTAAAAAAATGTAAAAAAAAATGGTTTTAACTCATGAGTCTAAGAAAGCAAGCCTGACTCCAAATTGGGCCTGCAGGCCAGACTTCATTATTTGTCAATTTTTAAAATGGGCCTTACTATTTAGCCCAAGCTGGTCTGGAACTTGCTATGTAACCCAGGTTGGCCTCCAAGTTGTAGCAATCTTCCTGTCTGTCTGCCTCCTCCCCCTCTTCTTTCCTTCTAATACCATTAGACATCCACCAGTTTCAACGTTGCATCTCTTTTTCATCCCCTCCTCCTACCATGTGTGTGTGACAGGGATTATACAACCTAGACTGACCTTGAACTCATGACTCTCCTACTTTAGCCTCTTGAGTGTTGAGATTATAATTCTATGGCATAGTACCCAGCCAGACTTGAACTTTTTAAGTATTGGGGAATTGAATCGAGGGCTTCTCACATGCCAAGAAAGAGTTATACCACCCTCTCATCCACATTTTGAGGCAGGATACCACTAAGTTGCCCAGGCTGGTTTTGAATTTTTTGACTTCCTGCATTTAGCTAGGATTATAGGCCTATGCCTTCAGTTTTGGCTTTGATGTCTTTATATCTCTTGTTGTAGAATTCTCCCAGCAACCCTGGCTAGAAGTCAGAGGGTTACCTTAGTTCCCACTTGTTCGCTCTTAGGTAAAGCCAACAGCTGCTATCTGATTGCTTACATCTTGTAATACATCCAACATGTATACCTGTCTTCTGCCCAAGAAGTTCTAGATACACAAATTAATTCTCATAGTGCAGGATGCCATTTTAAAGGATTTTCCTTAGAATACTGTAATTTGGCCATGAAAGAAAAGGTTATCTTTATTTTCTAACTGTGTTGTAATCTCTTCTACTCAGCTGGCACTGGAACCAAACATACAATTTTTCTTCTGCTTATATTTTAATTTCCCCAGTATATTATAAACATTCATTTGTTTATTCTTTAGACAGTTGTGTATGTTGGTACAATTCAGAAGACAACCTTATAGCTAAAAACAAAATAATTTAAACAAAATAAGAGCTGGAGTTGGTTAGTAAGTGGGATTAAGTCAAACACAATTTGCAACTTATTATACGGGTTTGGCATGACGAAGTGGAGGAGAAAACAATCTAGACTTTCAATGGAAAATTGATGCCTTCTATTTAACAATGGACTTCCTTTGTCACTAAAAAATTGAATGTGACCTATCTTTCTTGGCTACTACAGAGTACCTAGAAATTAGGATATTAAGTTATGCTTATTTTGAAGTTTATCCTACACATATATAAACTATAATAGGATCATATAGATTTTAAAATTTGTTTAATTTATAACTTGATCAGTTACTTTTCTCATGGTAGTCACCAAATATCTGACAATAAGCAATTAAGGAGAGGAAGGATTTATTCTGACTTAGAGTTTGCAGGGATACCATCTACCAGGGTTGTGGGAGCATGAGACAATTGGCTCATATCTTCATGTATCAGGAAGCAGAGAACTCAGCTAGAACAGGAGTCTAGTACTCATATGGACCATTCCCCATAGACCTAGTTCCTTCATTTAGGTCCCACCACCATATTGACAGAGGTTTCTGTCCTGCCCAGTCCTGCAACTGTTTAGTCCCAAAAAACACACAGAGGTCTACATTAATTATAAACTGGTTAGCCTAGTAGCTCAGACTTTCTTCTTAACTAATTTTTACATCTTACATTAACCCATAATTCTTGTCTGTGTTAGCCACGTGGTTTGGTACCTTTTATCAGTAAGGCAGTCTCTTCTTGCTTCCTTTGTATCTGGGTGATGACAGCAAACTGAACTTTTCCTCTTCCCAGAATTATCCTATTCTGGTCACCCTGCCTATACTTCCTGCCTGGCTACTGGCCAATCAATATTTTATTAAACCAAAACAAGTGACAAATCTTTACAGGGTACAAGACCATTCATTGTCCCATAGCACTACCTAAATCTTACAACCTCCCCAAACAGCACCATTAGCTGAGAATCAAATTTTCAAATGCACGAGCCTGTGATAAATAATTTCTATTCAAACCATATTGCTGACTCCAGTGAATATTGATGGAGAACTTTCTGTTTGTACAGCCCTGGACAAAAGGATCATTTCAGTCAACTCAGTAAGTAATGGATGGTGCTAGTAGGGCTGCTGGCTTTCTACTCTGAAAAATATGCACAAAACATATGTACTACGTGCTTAGGGAACATCATGAATGAAAGAATGGAAAGCATGTAAGAGCCAGGAGATGGAGAGAAGGCAGGCAAAATGCAGTGGTTTTTTTTTTTGGGGGGGGAGTCTGCCACCCAGCTCCCAAGTAAATACATGGAAACTTATTCTCACTTATGAATGCCTGGCCTTAGATTGGCTTGTTTCTAGCCAGCTTTTCTAACTTAAATCGTCCTATCTCTCTTTATGTTCTGCCTCTGTGCTTTTAAACTTTCTTTATCCTATATACTTTCTTTACTTTTTTTTCTTTACTTTTTATTCTGTGGTTTGCTGTGCAGTTGGATGGCTGGCCCCTTGCATCCTCCTCTCCTCCTATTCTTGTTCCTTAATCTTTCCTCTCAGATTTCTCCTCCTTTTTATTGTCTTTGCCTGACAATCCTGCCTATCTATTCTCCTGCCTTGCTATTGGCCGTTCAGCTCTTTATTAGACCAATCAGGTGTTTTAGGCAGGCAAAGTAACACAGCTTCACAGAGTTAAACAAATGTAATATAAAAGAATGCAGCACATCTTTGCATCATTAAACAAATATTCCACAGCATAAACAAATGTAACACATATTCTACAACATGATCCTACATCAGAAGTTTTCACTACTGAGCCTGTACAAAACTGGGTCTGTCACTAGCTAATCACGGATTTAGGTAGGACTCACAAGTCCCTAACCCTCCTTGATGAACTCTTAGCTACTGATGGATTTGGGTGGAGGGACACACATTGTTTTTAGTATACCCGTGGTTGAATCTGTCAGGTTCTAATGGACAGCTCTAAACCTATGGTCACACATGAGCTCAGTTAAACTCAGTGTGACACAAAACAAAACAAAAGACACAAATGTGAAAAAGGGACTTTAGGGAGGAGTTGGGAGGGAGACAAGAAAAGGTAAGAGGGTTATAGTAATTGGAATACATTGTATTCATATATGAATATATAAAAGAAGAAATTTATTAAACATACAATTTAGACAATAATAATGGCAAAACATTTCAACTTCATCCACCCTGCCAAAGAAAACCAAACAAAATGAAATTTAAAAATTTAAAGATATATGCTATATGTTTCACTTGCTTTATTCTAAACTCCAATATTTGGCACATGACTTGTTGAAAGATCAGTTATTAACACTGAGTCTATAATCCACATTGATGAAGCCAACAAAGAATTAAGTATATGGACACCAATAAAATCTAATTTATGTTTATCATTTTCTTTGGTAAATATCCATGAGCTGTCCATAAATTTTATTCAAGTAAATGTTCCTAACACATAGACTAAAATGTCTTGATTTTCTAAGATCTCCAAAGGCTTCCTAACCCAGAATACTATTAAGGAGAAATATGTATCAATGTATTAAATCATTATCTTTTTACTTTAAGGGTCTGCCACTCAAAAATCATTTATGTTTCAACTACATCAATCTCACTTAATTCCCAGCAAGAAAAAATTATGCAGAGTCAAAGCTAAAGACAAAGCAGGCCTCTTAAAAGGCTTAGTTTCCACAAATTGCTATCTGCGCGTGAAGGTCACTCAAGGTAATGTAAGTTCCCCAAAGCTAGATTCTCACCTTCAGGAAATAGAGCCCTGATTGTCCTAAGAATTCTTTTATTCATGTTGTAAGTTGGCCTCTCACCATCATTCACTCCCAGTTTTATGCCATGCTGGGAGATGGAACCTAGAGTTTTTTGCATGCTAGGCAAATACTCTAAAACCTAAGCTACATCCTGGACCGCAAGGATACTTGGCTTTAGTTGGGAAAAACATCACATACTTTCTTGGGGTGTCTTTTCATTGTATCTCCTCTTAAAATGCAGGCATGTGACCAGTAGTCAAAGCAGAGACTTATAATGCTGAAAATAATGAGTGCTCAGCCCTAAACAGAACATCTATATCAACCACCACCCCAAGGTACAGGGAACATCACAGAAAACGGGAAAGAAAGAACATATGAGCTAGAAGACGGGGAGGAGTGCTCTGAAATCCTGTCTTCTGGCCATGACATGCCCTTGCATTCACGAACCCACGGCATTTATGACTACCTCCACAAGATCAAGCCAATAAGATAAGGCAACATTCTGATAAGCGGCACTAGTTTGATTCAGTTGGTCATAAGGAAAAAAATAAATAAGAGGAGGAACAAGAAGTGGAAGGAGAATATGTTGGAGATGCTTAGGGGTTGTGGAAGGAAATAGGTAGGGATGGGTATGGCCAAGATTCACTGTTTCCATGTACAATATTTTCAAAGAATAAATGAAAGGCAAAATCAAACAAATATAAATAACTAGAAATAAAACGATGGTATCTCCAAAGATTCAAGTTCTTTACATTGGTTTTGCAATAGAGACTTCATTTTCTCTCCTACTGTAACAAATGGCTCAGTACAAAACTCAGTAGCTTTCCAGAGCTCTCGTTTGTCATCTTACAGTTCTGAAGGCCCTAACAGCCTGCGGATGTAACTCAGTGGTACAGTACTTGCCTGGCATGCATAAGGCTCTGCCTCCCTTCCCTCAGATTGCCAAAAATTGAAGTTGACTTGCATTGAGTTAAAAAATCAGCATCCTCAGGGCTGTTGCCCTTTGGAGACTCTAAGGAAGAATCCATCCTCTTGGTTTGAGATACTTGCTTCCCTTTTCAAAACCTAACACTTTCAACCTCTAATTCCTTCTTATAAAGGATTCTATTGGGACAGAAAGGAAATGCATGGTAGTGTCCCCATTTTAAGTTCCTTAATTTTTTGCAAAGTTTCTTCTATAAAGTAACATACTCATGGAAATCTTAAGAGATTTCTGCCGCACGTATGTGACAAGCAAGAACTTTTTGATTTGTGAGCATAGTCATTGTTTCCTTTAAGTACTTCTAGTAGTCTGAACACAGATAGAAAATACCATTCACTTTGTGTCAAGCCTTAACAGCCTGTACTTAAGTATTAATGTGCTCATTGTGCAGACGATAACACTAAAGTTCCGGAAGGCATAATGACTTGCCAAGAATCCTATAGCTGTTAGTCTAGCTCCCTCTTACAAAGTACATGGTTTCATTTTTTGTTTGGTGCATGATTGTTGCTCTTGTTGAAAGAGGGTCTCAGGTTAATCAATCTGGCTTTGAACTTGCAATGTGGCTGGGATAACCTTGAACTCCTGATTCTTTTGTCTCCATATCCTAATTGTTGAAATTATAGGTATGTTTCACAACACCTGGCAAAGTTTGTGATTTTAAACACTACCAGGAAATTCTGCTTGTCCTCCCATGTTCACTATACAAGGTCCTGTCTGAGACTGTTACCCTTGACCTCCCCTTTGTACCTTTCCTTGGACAACAATTGTGATGAAGCTCAGTCACAGCCTGTGGGACCTGTTGCTCATATAGTGCCCAACAAGGACCCAGATGGACAAGACATGGCATCTTCCCTATCTATTTGTCTTACTAGGGAGTGGAGACAGTCATTTGACATTTGTACTGTACTCCCTATGTACTAGATCTGTACCAGACTGGAGGAGTTTGCTAGTTTCATATTTTTAAGAGAGAGAGAAAAAAAAGTCAGCTGTGCATGTATTTGCCAGAAGTTGATTGTAGGTACCTTCCTCCATTTCTTGCCATCTTATATTTTTTAACATTTTTTATTTAGTGTGTGTGTGTGTGTGTGTGTGTGTGTATGTGTATATATGTGTATGTGTGTATGTGTGCTGGGGTGGTGCTCATGCTACAGCATGTGTGTGGAGGTCTGAAGACAACTTTGGGGAGTTGGTTTTTCTCCTCCAACAATTTGGGCTCTGGAGATTGAACTCAGGCCATCAGTCTTGGTGGCAAGTACCTTTATCCATCTTACTGGCCCTCACTGTCATATTTTTTGACATAGGGTCTCTCAGTGAACCTGTAGTTCTGATTGATTGGTCAGGAAACCCCTGGAATCCACTTGCTTTGCCTTCTACAGCCATGTAGTTATGGGTATGTGCCACCACATTTTGCTTTTTTTTTTTAAAAAAAAAAATAACTAGGGTGTTTAGTAGCTGTGAGTTCAGGTCCTCATGCTTGCACCTTAGTCATGGATGGATCCTCCTCCCCAAACTCTTATTTTATTTTTGAGAAAGGGTCTTGCATAACCCAGGAGGTTACATAACCAGGCAACTACATTAGTGAGTTCCAGACCACTCTGACCTTAAGCCCTTGATCTTCCCACCAACAGCACTCAAGGACAGGGAAGACAAGAGTACACCACACACCCACTCAGCTCACTAATTTTATCTTAAACAATTCTGTGTCTAATAGATGTCACAACCACAACAGACTTTCAATTTCATTACTACAGCCTGTACTGTAATTTGTTACTTAAAAAGTTCCCCATGACCCTAATTTCAAGTGTGTTTAAAATACATAAAAATAGCCGGGTGATGGTGGCACACGCCTTTAATCCCAGCACTCGGGAGACAGAGGCAGGCGGATCTTTGTGAGTTTGAGACCAGCCTGGTCTACAAGAGCTAGTTCCAGCGCAGGATCCAAAGCTACAGAGAAACCCTGTCTCGAAAAACCAAAGAAAAAAATACATAAAAATGTAGAAATAGTAAAGATTTAGACTGTGCTCTTTCCCAAACCAATAATCTTTTTTTTAACCTTGTTTATTAATTTTATGTAGCTGTAAGCAAAAGGATTTCCTAGCTTTCATTTCATTTCAAATTGAGTCATACAGTGGTTATTTGATTCGGGAAGAGAGAGGGAAAAAAAAGATAATTAGGCAATTTGAGTGTAAGGCAGCTACTTCTAGGATCTATAAGCCAGACCCACATTAGCTAAACACATATGAAAAGAGACACTTGCCCCATGCCTAAGAAAGGCCCCTTAAATTTGCCTGTCTGGTTTATTTGGATTAGGCCTAGAAATCTTCGTTTTTACTCCAGAACAAAAAAAATCTCAAATCATTATGATCCTAGAAATGGCCACATAAGGTTGTTGGGTCAAGAAACTGTTGTCTTGAAAGAAAAAAAAGAGCCTTGAATAGATTTCTATGTTAAGCAGGCAAAAATCGGAGATAACTATATAAATAAAGGAGAGTATTGGGGGTGTCGCTCAGTTCGTAGAGCACTTGCCTAGCATGCAAGAAGCGCTGGGATTGATCTCTGCAGCAGCTACAC
The DNA here is from genome assembly GCA_028555095.1 of Dicrostonyx torquatus. Lineage (NCBI taxonomy): Eukaryota > Metazoa > Chordata > Mammalia > Rodentia > Cricetidae > Dicrostonyx > Dicrostonyx torquatus. Next base: position 695,762 of record JAQHUG010000176.1, read on the forward strand.
CTGGGCATGGTGGTTGGTTCGTGCTGGTAATTTCATCACTTGGGAAACAGAAGTAGGAAGATCAAGGTTCTAGGAGACTCAATTTTACAAGGAGCTTTTGGCTCCATTTTGAGGGAGAAGATGACTGCAGACCTTGAGTAGACCCAGAAACTGCACTGCCTCTTAGGATCCACATGGTGAATTGAGACTGTAGAGTGAGTGCATTAAAATCATATCAGAGAAAATAGATCTAAAAATTGACCAGACCCTCCAGACTGAGGAAATGGTGCAACTCCACGTGACAAGGCATAGTTGACTTGACTACCCATCTACCTGTTTGCCCGTTAGGACCTGCCCCCAAACCTGCCGCATGTCCTGCTCACAGACTCCAGTGCAGCCTTTCACCTCGATGCTCAACTCTGCAACTTCAATCTCAGACCCTAACTTCAGCGACTCCAGCCTTTTAAACTCGTGCTTATTGTGGAAATCATATATATGCATATAGATATGCGATGTACGGTGTGAAAATTAATAATAGTAATTAAGATCAGAATAAAAGACCCTGCATTCCTTTCCCAAGATAGATGGGATTATATCACAATTAGCTGTTATTGAAATCATTAAACCTTGCGAATTTCTTGTTATTCAATAAATTCTGACTTCTTGGAAAGACACAAATGTGCTCATCCTAGTTAGTTTTTATTGTCAACCTGACACAGCCATCATATGAAAGGAAAGCTAGATCAGAGTGGCCTGTGGAGCATATCTGCAGAGGATTGTCTTGATTGTTAATTGATTTACGAAGGCCCAGCCCACTGTGGGCAGCAGCCCCATCCCTGGCTCTGTGGTCCTGGACTGTATAAGATAGTGGGTGAGCGGCCGGGCAGTGGTGGCGCACGCCTTTAATGCCAGCACTCGGGAGGCAGAGGCAGGCGGATCTCTGTGAGTTCGAGACCAGCCTGGTCTACAAGAGCTAGTTCCAGTGCAGGCCCCAAAGCCACAGAGAAACCCTGTCTCGGAAAAAAAAAAAAAAAAAAAAAACCAGATAGTGGGTGAGCTATAATGGTGGAAGCAGACATAAAGATCAACAGCCAAGCACAGGCTGAGCTCGAGGAGTCCAGCTGAAGAGAGGGAGGAGGGATTATAATGAACAAAGTGGGTCAAGATCATGGCAGGGAAACCCACAAAAACAGCTGACCTGAGTTGGGGGAGCTCACAGTCTCTGGAGCAACAGCTGGGGAGTCTGCATGGGACCAAACTAGGCCCTCTATATGTGGATGACAGTCATGTGGCTTGGTCTGTTTGTGGGGCTCCTGGCAGTGGGACCAGGACTTATCCCTGGTGCATGAACTGTGTTTTGGGAGCTCATTCCCTGTGGAGGGATACCTCGCTCAACTTTCATTCAGAGGGGAGGGGCTTGGTCCTGCCTCAACTTGAAGTGCTAGGCTTTGTTGACTCCCCATGGGAGGCTTACTCTCTCTGAGGAGTGGATGGGGTGGGGTGGGGGAGGTGCTGAGGAGCAGGAGAAGAGGAGGGAAAGGGAACTGTAGTTGGTAAAATGAATTAAAAAATTTAAAATAAAATAATAAAAGATAGTGAGCTGAGCCTGATCCTGCAAGAAAACCAGTAATCAGTGATCCTGCACGGTTTTTGCTTCAAGTTCCTGCTTACATTCCTGTATTAACGTTCCTCAATGACGGACTGTGATCCAGATGTGTAAATAAAATAACCCTTTCATCACCCAAGTTGCTTTTGGTCAAGATATTTGCCACAGGGACAGACTGAAACTAGAACAGTTTGTCTATGTTTCTGGCATAGGGCCTTCACAAAAATAAAAGTTACAATGGAGAAAGATGTCAACCAACAGGAAAGGAAAAAAAAAACCCAAAAAGCTGGGCATGGTGACCTGTACCTGTAATTCCAGCACGCAGAAGGAAGAGGATTTCTCCATGAATTCCAGGCCAGCTTGGTGTACATAGTGAGTCCAAGGCTAGCCAGGACAGTATAGTGAGACCTTGTCTCTGGGCATCACTAAAAGGAAAACTGGTCCTGTTGGTACATGCCAGTAGTCCCCAAACTCAAAAGGTGGAAGCAGAAGGATCAGGAGTTGTAGGCCATCCTTGGTCACACAGCAAGTTTGAAACACACTTCAGATACATGAGACCTTGTCTCAATAAATCAGAGAACACACACACGGTATAGACAGAAGTCAAAATTATGAATTCCAATATTTACATATAGGAAGGAGTGATGGAGAAGAAAATAAGAGTGTGGGGGGATAAGCTCAATGTAAATATATATTTGTATGACAAATGATTGAAATGGCTATGATAGATATGTTTAGCACAGCTTAAAAATTAATGCCATGTGCAAAAATATCACTTTACTAACTATATACTTGAAATGAGCGAATTTCATGATATGTGAGCAACAGCTCAATAAATCTGTAATGCCCAAATCCACGAAGTCCCCTAAAAGCCAACAAGGAGACTGAGTCCCATATGGAAAAGCAAAGAGCCTTCATTTTAAGCAAGTTTGCAAACTTGCCCTCCCAGCATGCCCAGTGTATTGGAATAAACGGAGAGCCCCAAGCTCAGTTAGAATTGGATTTTTATAGTAGTAAAGGTGGGGGTGAGGGTTTTCTGAGGTTTAGGACCCCTGATTTGCTGACATTTGTCTAGGGGTGATCTGGTGAGTGTGTTCTGGCAGGTGGTCCTATCTACAGCAGTTGGAATATTAGGCATTTCCTTTGGATGGTCTGTTTTGGGGTGGTGCTCCGTAATCTCAGTTTGTGGTTATTCCTGCAGCCAGGTATTGCTTCAGGGTAAACTACTGAGACTCAGGCCCCCATTTAAATTTATCAATGGCCGCCGAGTCCTACTGAGGCAGGTGATAATGGTTGGAAGCAAAGAACTTCATTTGGGTGACCTGCCCAGACTTAGCTTATCATGGCTGGCTCCCACAAAATCTATATTTCTAACCATGACTTGTAAACTTCGGAACCATGTCATTTATTGTACACAAACTTGCTTCAATAAAGCCAATTTACAAAAAGACACATAAGGGTGATCCTCATGCTCCAGCGGCTCTGGGGCAGAACTTCGACCAAGAAAGAGAAGAGGGAACAGGCCGAGATGATCACAATCTTTTTGTTTGTTTGTTTTGTTTTTGTTTTTTTGAGACAGAGTTTCTCTGTAGCTCTGGCTGTCCTGGAACTAGCTCTTGTAGATCAGGCTGGCCTCGAACTCACAGAAATCCACCTGCCTGAGATAATCACAATCTTATCAGCTAACAAGGAACTGTGCAGGAAGAAGAAAGTGGTTAGCCACCCTGGATCCCCCGTACTGTCTCCCTCCCTACCAGCATTGCCACTGCAGCCAGGCATACATTAACCCCCACAGGCAGGAGCACAGCTCAATGATAAATATTGGAGCCTAGCTCTGCCACATCTTAATGCAGCCTATGTGTTCACTGGATGGAATATTTACCAGGACCAACTTTCCTCTTCTGTAGCTAAACTCAGCCAGCCTTCAGCCTATTGGTATTCCTGTCACACTGAAGCCGGATTGCTTTGGCAGCCCATTGGCTGAATGTGTTTTCTCTGATTTTTTTTCCTGAGTCCCCTTTAGCATGGGTAGTTCCAGAAACAATGGGAAGGTAGGAAAAAAGGTTGAGTCAGAAGGTGGGGGGTGGGGTGGGTGCGGAGGCCGGCTTGAAAGAGATTTGTGAGTACCTCCGCGATTATCAGCGCCTTATTTAATGACTTACCAGAGGCTATCAGACAGTATTTTGTAACAACAAGACAGAACCATAGCAACCAGACTACAAAGAGAAGCCCAGGCTTCTGGCAAGGACTTGGAGTCTCTGAAGAGATGTTAGCATTTTGCAGCTTCTAATTCTTTTTGTTTTTGTTTCTTTTCAGTAGCCACTGGAGATGCACTGGGTGTTTTCTTTTGCACACCCTGAAATGATGATCTGCTGCAGGGGAAAAAAAACAAAAACAAAAACATACTGGCTTCAGATTGGAATCCTTTAGTTGATAGACATTTTAAATAGAAATCTTTTTTTTTCACTCACATTTTCTTGAACTGGGGGTATGGTTCAATACGTAGAGTACGGGCCTACCTTGAGGAAGCACTGGGTTCTAGTCCTAGCATCTCATAAGCAGAGTGATTCCAGCACTCAAGAAGATCAGAAATTCAAGTTCAGTTTCCATTACATAGCAAATTTGAGGCCAGCCTGTGCTACATGAGACCCTGTCTCAAATCAAACAAGAAACAAAACAAAATCTTAAAAATATATTTATATAATTACTGGATAAGAGTTGATTTTTTTATATTAACAATAATCTTTTCATCCTTCTGAAAAAAAAAAACCACTTAGCTGCCCCCACAGCTTCTTCTCAGCCTGGTCCTCTCATGTCAAGAAGGACTCCTCCACTACATGTCTACCCACCTGTTTGCCTGGGCCTGGACCTGAGCCTGAGCCCACCATTTTCTGATTTTAGACCTAGTGCAGCCTTTGAAAAAACAGGAAGTCGTTATTAACTAGGGGAACCAAAAGCCTTTCCCTACCTATATAAAGGCCAGTTGAGGTCACATGGTGAGTTTCAGACCAGCCTGGACTACAAGGTAAGACTCTGTCTCAAACAAATGCACTAAGAACAAAGCAAATGCTCCCCCCCAAAAGAACTGAAAGCAGTACTTGTACATGAGTGCTCACAGAAACAGTGTTCATAATAGCCAAATGGAGGAGACCTCAATGCCCATCAGTGCATAAACAAAACAGAGCACCACCACAAAATGGAAGCTTGCTTGGTCATAAAGAGCAACGCAACACCAATAAGTATTCGAAGTGATACTCTTATTTGATCATTACACATCATACATGTGTACCAGGATATCACACTATATCCCAAAAATATACAATTATCGTGTGTCAAATTACAAACAAATTAAAGTACCTTGGGGAGGGATAGTTCGGTTTGGAAAAGTGCTTGCTTTGCAAGCATGATGACTTGATTCAATCTCCAGAATCTACGTTTAATAATAATAACAAAATAATAATGATGATAATAATAATAGCCAAGTGCACATACTTGTCCAATGTTGGGGAAGTGGAGACAGATGGATTCCTGGGCCTCAATGGTCAGCCAGCCTAGTCTACATGGAAGGTTCTAGGTCAGTGAGAGACACTTTCTCCTATTACAAAAAGGTGCATGGCACCTGAGGAACTATATTTGACATTGTCCTCTGCCTTCCACATACATTGTGACACACGCCTGTAACCCCAGCACTTGGGAGGTAGAGGCAGGAAGATTGAGAAATTAAGGTCATCTTTGGTTTTAGAACAAGAGAGAGAGAGAGAGAGAGAAGTAGGGAGGAGAGAAGGAGAAAAAGGGAAAAAAGTGAATAAGGCTGCTGTCCTTAGGACAGGGATAGGCAAGGACTGGATCAGGAGTTACAGTATGTCAAGGCAGTTAGAAAGTGATTTCCCCCTAAACCTCCGGCCTGATAGAGGACAAATATTAACAGCATGACTTGTTGCCAAAGTCATACCTTGAGCTACTCTAAATCTCAAGGCAAGGTTAACACGGAAGGTAAAGCAGAGTTTGGTTAGGAACTTCAAGGCACAATAAAGAACACTAAATATTTACGGGAGTTTAGAAACAGCTTAGCTGTGGAGGCTCCCCACAAGGCAAGATGGAATACACTATAAAGAACATGTGAGCTCTGAATGTCGAGTCAGGGGTTTTGGTCCCCGGTTGAGTGACTACATGAATGCAAACTTGGTCATGCCATGTAACTTTCTGAGTCTTGATTTTTCTCATCTAAGTACATCCCAGAGGAATATGCTATCCCAAATGCTTGTGGAACATTTAAAATGTAACGATTGATTCCCTTAGGGCACAAAGAAGGTAACTTCTAGATGAGCCCAGTGTTTCTCAGACTGCCATCCCCTGAGACTTGTTACTACTCTGATGGCTGGTTCCCAGTCCTTGAGTTTCTGATCCAGGCTATTCTTGGTTGTCAACTCGACTACATCTGGAATTCACTAAAAATCAAGCAGGTGGGTACACCTGTGATAATTTTTTTCTGAATTAAATCATCAGTAATGGGACAGCTCACTTCTAATCTGAATCTTTAACGTAAGAGGTAAGAAGATAAACCTTTAATCCAAATCTTTTCAACTTTAATTATTATTACTTTTTAATTTTTATTTTTGTTTGAGGTGGAACGATCCACCTTTAATCTGGGTCATGGATTCTGCTGGCAGCTTATATAAAGGACATGGAAGAAGAAAGCTAGCTCTTTTTGCCTGCTCATCCTCATTCTCACTGGCAAGTCCATTCCTTCACTGACATTAGAGCCTATGTCTTCAGGTTCTAGCATATACTGATGATCAGCTGAGACAGCCAGCCTGGTAAACTCAACAACTACTGGATGCTTGGGTTTTCCATTGGCAGACATCATTTTGTTGCACTAGCTAGACCACAGCCTGTAAGCAATTCCAATACTCCTTCTATGTGTGTATGTATATGTATACATATATATTCATATATTCATTCTATCAGTTCTGTTCCTCTAGAGAACTTGACTAATACACACAAGGCAAGGTACAAGAATGAAATACAGTATAGGAAAGGTGTGAGTTGGAAAAGTCAGAGTTTTTGGCCCCTAGTAGAATGACTACATATCTATGGACATGGTCATGCCATGTAAACTGTCCAGATATTGGTTTTCTTGTCTAAGTATATCCCAGAAGAATCCAGCATGCTAAATGTCTGTGAACATTTAAAGCCCAGCAATTGATTCCCTTGGGGTAAGAAGAAGGAAAATTCGAGATGAGCCTAGTGTTTCTCAGACTGCTGTCCCTTGAGACTTGTTACCAAACCTTTCTGTTTAACTGTAGCTCCTCTGACACATCAGGACCAGGGACTACCCTTTCAACTGCTGTGATAAGGGTCCTGGCCAAAAGCAAGTCAGGGAGGAAGTGACTCAGCTGACTTACACATTTACACTATAGTGTGTCATCAAAGTTAAGCCAGGGCAGGAGCTCCAGGCAGCGACCTGAAGACAGGAAAGGAAGCAGAGACTTTGGAGGAGTGCTGCTCAGTGACTACTCCCCAAGATTTGTTCAGCCTGCTTGCTTTCTCACATCACCCAGAGCCACCTGCCCTGGGGTAGCACCCCCACCAGTGGGCTGGGCCTCACACATCAACCGTTAGTCACGAAAATACCAACAGTTTTGCCTACAGACGAATCTGATGGAGGCATTTTCCCAATTCAAGTTCCTTCTTCCCAAGTGACTCTAGGTTGTTTAAAGTTGACCTAAAGCTAACCAGTGCTGGGACAGAGGCTGTGTCCTCAAGGTAAAGGAGAGGAATAAGCAAGCAGGAAGCAGCTGTGACATAAATCCCCAGGCCATGATAACAGTCATACAGCTCGTCTTGGACAATATCCGTTGCTCACAGCACTGATTTAGTACGAAGGAGGTAAAAGGGGAGGATACAAGAGGAATGGAAAAGCAATTTCTGCTCACATATGCTCTTGAAAGGCCTGGGCCTCTCTGGGAATGTCACAGAGATTCCAGATAGTGTCACTGCTCAGCTGCCAAAATGTATTCCACTATTTTTTTTTCATTTTCCCCAGAATTAAGCCTAATTGGTGAGAACATTTCAAATTAAACTATTATGGCATACATTTATAAGGACTGAAATTCACTCATGGAGTCCAGCCCTAGATGCCATGTCATGGAGTACCTGGGTACTGACTTAGCAGAACAGAGAGTGGGAACTGACTCTGTTCCCTCTGCTTTTAATTTCCTTGTGCTGCGAGCACGAGGGCAGGGCTCCAGCTGATCTCATTTAGAGCAATTCCTGCCAATTATTCTGTTATTTGGCTGACTTTAGATTATTTGCTCAAGCAAATAGCAAGCTTTCATTTTGGTTTTTGAGAAAGGATCCCATCACTTAGTCCTGACTGGTCAGGTATGCACTATGTTTTCCCAGCCTGTCAGCTTGTGTTGATTGTCCTGTCTCAGCCTCCGGAGTGCTGGAATTATATATTTGTATTTCCATGCCTGGCTGTAATGCACAATTTTAATATTTTCTAAGAGTTTACTTATCTTGGAATAGCCTCCTTGTCTCTAACCTTGAAAGGGCTGGATTTCCTTTGATGTTTTCTACATGACTGCACTTCAGGGAATTCTTCTCAGCAGGGGACATTGGTTTGCAAAAGTTCGATCAAGAAGAATATAAATCATCTCCTCCTAGCAGCACTCAGCATGATGTTGAACACGAAATGCATTCATAGTATTTTTCTTCTTACTGTACATATATCTATGATTTACATTATTTTATGGAAGACATTGTATATATCATATAATAAATATGTTTTAGAAGGCAGATATGGGTTTGTTTCTTAACTCTTACTTGGGGATCTGGGTGACCCATTCAAATTAAGTTAAGCTCTTTCATTACGGGTTTTTTTTTTTATTTTACTTTGTCTTGTTGTTTGAGAATCTTAAGTATCAGACTGGCCACAAACTTGTCCTGTAACCAAGGATGGCCTCAAACTCTTGATCTTCCTGCTTCTACTTCATGAGTACTAGGATTGCAGCCTTGCACCACCATGCATAGTTTATGTGGTGTTGGGGATTGATCCCAAGGGCTTTGAGCAAGCAAGGCAAACATTCTACTAACTGAGCTACACCGCCAATCTCCCCACCCCCTGTTGTTTGTTCTACTGTCTTAGTCTGTGTATTCCACTACTCTAGTTCCAATTTTCCTTAAGAGATCTTCTCTCTTGCTCCCCTCTTAAGAGCACCTTTCTAGTTTTGTGAAGTACACACACACACACACACACACACATACACATACACACTTTTAAATTTTAGTTATGCATATGGAAGAAAGTATGAAGTATTTCTTTTTCCAAATCTGGCTCATTTTGCTTGGTGTGATGATTTCCAATTCCACCCCATTTTCCTGTAAATGTCATGATTTCATTTTTCTATATGGCTAGATATAATTCCATTGTGCCTATGTACCACAGTTTCTTTATCCATTTGTCGGACTGGGTTCTTCAGTTTAGTTTTGGGTTTTATTGATGCAATCTTACTAATACTAACATAAGCAAAAGCCAGATTTCCTATAGATTTGACTTACCCCATGTTACCTACTAAGCACCCCACTGAGCCAATAAGACAATTGAATAACTGGAAAAGATGAAGAAGTAATCATCGAGTTTAAGAAAGATACAAAAATGCAGTCATTTGCTTTTCATCAATTCTGTGCTTTCTTAGCTCAATGAAAAAGGATACACTTAATGAAAGAGGATCATAGCACTGTTTATGAAAGGTAGCAGGCAGGAGACATTTCATTAAAGCCAAGAAATCTGTAGCAAGCTCGGAGGCATTGGAAATATGTGTGCCTAAGAGTCAGCAAGGAAGGGAGGATTACAGCCTGACTATCTTGAAAGGCACAAAAGCACACTTGAAGGTGACTTGTTTTCTAGGCACAAACAGGTCCTCTCAGGAATGATATGATGTATGAATGGGTCAGAAATGATCCTGACGCTTGTGTTTCCCATAGGCCTCTGCAAGGTCATTATGAGGCGACTTCTGTTAAAATGCCACAGACGAGGCCACTTCCCTGCCTTCTCCTGCCAGCATGTCCCATGTGAAGGTTACCAAGGAAACACTCCCTAGCAAAATAGTAGTCATGTCTGCAACCCAGGAGATTTCAGTGGCGACACTATTGTGTTCAGGGACAAGTCCTGCCAGGATTTCATCCATACTGTAGAGAGACAGCCTGGGAGGGGGTAAAGCATTTTATAAACAAAACTGAGCGTACAGGGTGTTCACTTACAGTGCTGGGCAAAGAGCTGGCAAAGGGTTGTGTCTTGGATGGATGAATACAAGTGACAAATTTTTAAGTTCCGATCGAATGAAAAATAATTAGGTTTTACCTATATTTAGAGAGAGTCATTTTCAAGTTGTTCTTCAGGGTCCTTGAATCAAATACTGTAATATAAACAGAATGCAAGGAATAGGATAGGTGCCAAGTTCATTTTCAAGAGCAATATTTTATTTTCAGTTGTTTGTGTGTGTGAATGCACTTAAGCTTGCATGCACATTGGAACTCACGTACCATATTTGTGGAGGTCAGAGGACAACTTGCAAGAATTAGGTCTTTCCTTTTGCTATACAGTTTCTGGGGATAAGACTCAGGTTTGTCAGGGTTGATGGCAATAACACCTGCCAAGCCACCTTGCCAGCTCCAAGGGCAATATTTTATCTAAAAATGAAAATTTTGCCAGGAGGCTAGTAGTGCATGTCTTGGTGTAGGACTCCCAGCACACACTTGTTGGAAAGGCTCACATCCCTTGGGCTGAGAAATGGCTCTTGTCACCAAGAGTGTATGTGAGTAGTATATGGCAGTGAGAACATATGAGGGGTCATGTTGGATTTTCTAGAAGCAGATCTGGGACAATGAGGTATTTAGGGAAGTCTCTCGATAGTCTCAATGAAGCATTTTCTGGGCTCCTTCCATACCCCTCATATTTTGGGAAAGAAACAACAGGAGCTATGTGCTATGTGCGTATGCGTTTTCTGGTAAGGACATGGAGGCTGTGATCTGACCCAGGCTGTGTACCTGGAAGTACCATAGCTTTAACTAGAGCCTCATTCCATGGGCAGTCATCCATTTGTGCTAGAAGACTGATGAGCAAAGACTCACTGTCCATTTGGCTTTGTCATTTGTCCCTTTGATAATTTTGAGCCTCCCTCAGACAAGGACCACGTATCTCAAGCATTCCTCACTCAGGGAATAGGTAAGTTTCTCATCCTGTATGCCAGCCCTGATGTGGGGTTTCTTACTTGTACTTCTTCCTTGCAATACTCACTCTTAGCAATAAGAGCAAACTAATCTATTTTTGCAAAATGACTCAGCCATCGCTGGAAACACTCACGATGCTTGGAATGTTCGGTTTTAATAATTTCCTGATCTGTATGCAGTAAGGCATCTAAATGCAAGACCCAACGTGAAATCCCTTGCTCTGATGGAGTTTGGATTTTGCTGTACACTCCCCTTGCGTTTCAGTTTAATCACAGGCAATCCTCAAGAAAGCGGAGATCTGTTGTAGCTTCCTCTGCTGTTCGTGCATTTATCAGAAGTGCTTTGTGCCTTTCCTCTTATCTCCTTCATCCAGTTCCTTAAGCCGAAAACCTTCTTATAATCTAATGTTTTCCTTCACTGGTGTCTGGATATCCAGAGCCTGCTCCAAATCCTGCCATAGAATATTGATGTATTTACTGAAGCCTCCTGAACAAGAGCAGAAAAGAGTCAGAAGGCAGTTGTCCCAGACCGCAGCACACCATGGGATCTTGAAGCAAAAAAAAAAAAAAAAAAGATAATGAGTGCTTACAACTATGCCGACCTTTTCGCATAGCAATTATACTTCCTATATCTAGTCTAATAAAATAATTACAAGTACATTTAAAGGTGATGACATGGATGTTTACTACTTCAAGTTTTGCAAGAAAAAAACATATTTAAGGATTCCTTAAGTGACCGAACATTTGATTGCCCCATTCCCAAGCCTGAAAGTTTATATATTTAAAACCTACACAACAGTGTCATGATGTTCAGAGGTGAGTCCTTGGAGGGCAACTGGCTCTACATGGACTCAGGAGAGTGGGGTCCTGCAATGGGGCGAGTATCCATAGCAATGGGAGGAACTAGAATGCTCTCTGTCTCTCATCTCTCTCCTTTTCTCTCTGATTCACAAAAGGAAATACAGAAAGAAAGCAGCCATCTAAAAGCCAGGAGAGTGTTCTCAGCAACAATCTTGATCTTGGACTTCTCAGCTTCCAGTATTGAGAAAGTGTGTGTATGTGTATATATGACTCTATCTGTGCATATGGAAGCCAAAATGAAGTATTGTGTGTCTTCCTCAATCACTTTCCACCTTTTTTCTTTTTGAGGCAGCATCTTTCACTGGTGTGTAGTTCCCCAGTTTAGCTGGACCTAAAGCCCCAGGGATCCTCCTGTCTCTACCCTGCCCCATCACACACACTGGGATTATAAGCACATACCACTGCATCAAGCTTTTTAATGTGGGTGCCTGGGGATCCAGCAAGCATTTTTACCACCTAAGCCATATCCTCAGCCCAAGCCAGGCACTGTTTCACATTGGATTAGTGTTTATAGATCTGGGTTTCATTACATCTCTAGTTCTCATCTGCTCTGTGATCTTGAGAGAATTAGTTAACCCACAGGAGCCCCAAGTTCCTGGCATAAAAGCAGGTAATGATGCATCACTCCAGGGTGATTTCAACTACTATGGGAAACAATGCATTATCCATGCACTCATTCCCTTAACACAGCGGTTCTCAACCTATAGGTCATGACCCCATTGGAGTGACATATCAGATATCCTACATATCAGATGTTTACATTATGATTTATAACAATAGCAAAATGACAATTATGGAATAGCAATGAAGATAATTTTATGGCTGGGGGTCATCACAGCATGAAGAACTGTATTAAAGTGTGGCAACGTTAGGAAGGTTGAGTACACTGCTTTAACCAATATCTATGAAATCCCTCTTGGATTGCTTGCCTAAGCGGACCTCATACTCTCTTAAACCTAAACCTCATGTCAAAATCTTTAATGTGATCTTGAGGAAAGGTGGGCAGTGGGGATGGGATGGGGGTGGAGGTTCCACTGAATCTCTACTTCTCTTCCCAACTTGGCCATATTTACTATTTTTTTATTCCTGCTTTTCAACATGACTTGTTTCTTTAGTTGGTCTATTGAGGGCAGGTGGTCAAGCCTGGCTTGTTAAGGCTGCCAGGATTGCACCCTAACAATTAGACCAAAAAGAGACACAAGTGCCTTGTAACTACTCAAGGACATGGAAAAAAGCTGGCCATTGTGGTGAATATTTTTAATTCCAGTACCCAGGAAGCAGAGGTAAGCAGATCTCTGTGAGTTCAAGGCTAGCCTAGTCTATGTAGTGAGTTTCAGGACAACCAGGGCTATGCAGTGTTGACTGAGCTTTCTGCCCTTCCTGGTTCCTGTAGTTGTTAAGTCCCAAAGAAATCACACAGAGGTCTACATTAGTTATAAACTAATTGGCCTACTATCTCAGGCTTCTTAATAATTCTTATATTAGCCCATAATTCTAGTCTATGTTAGTCACATGGCTTGGTACCTTTTTCGGCAAGGCAGTCACATCTTGCGTCCTCTGCATCTGGGTCAGGACTCCAGACTGAAACTTTTCTCTTCCCAGAATTCTCATTGCTCCGCCTCTACCTCCTGCCTGGTCACCCTGCCTCTACTTCCTGCCTGGCTACTGGACAGTCAGCATTTTATTAAAAATAATACAAGTGACAGGATAAAAGACCATTGTCCCACAGCAATATAGTGAGATCTGTTGTAAAGTACTAGTTTAAGATATGTTACATTTGTTTAAGCTGTGGAACATTTGTTTAATTTAATGATGAAAAGATGGGCTGCATTCTTTTTTAAAAATATTTATTTATTTATTATGTATACAATATTCTGTCTGTGTGTATATCTGCAAGCCAGAAGAGGGCACCAGACCTCATTACAGATGGTTGTGAACCACCATGTGGTCGCTGGGAATTGAACTCAGGACCTTTGGAAGAGCAGGCAATGCTCTTAACCACTGAGCCATCTCTCCAGCCCGGGCTGCATTCTTTTTTGCTAGTTTACTTAACTCTGTAAAGCTGTGTTACTTTGCCTGTCTAAAACACCTGATTGGTCTAATAAAGAGCTGAACGGCCAATAGCTAGGCAGGAGAAAGGATAGGCGGGGCTGCAAAGCAGAGAGAATTAATAGGAGGCAAAGAATGAGAAGAGGGAAGAACAAGAAAAGGAGGAGAGGAGGATGCCAAGGGCCAACCTCACAGCCACACAGCCACATAGCCTGTCACAGAGTAAGAAGTAAAGAAAGACAAAAAGAAATGTAAAAAGCTCAGAGGTGCTGGGCGGTGGTGGAACACGCCTTTAATCCCAGCACTCAGGAGGCAGAGGCAGGCAGATCTCTATGAGTTTGAGACCAGCCTGGTCTACAAGATCTAGTTCCAGGACTGACTCCAAAGCTGCAGAGAAACCTTGTCTTGAAAAAGCAAAAAAAACAAAAAAACAAAAAAAACAAAAAACAAATAAACAAACAAAAAACCTCAGAGGCAAAAAAGTAGAAGAAAAAAAATTAAGTTAGAAAAGCTGGCTGGAAACAAGTCGAGCTTAGGGTGGGCATTCATAAGAATAAGTCTTTGTGTATTTATTTTGGAGCTGGGTGCCAGGCCCCCAGGGAAACCCAAGGGCTCACTGTCAGCTCCCCCCCTCCCCGCCCAGAGATGTCTTGCTGCTAGGGAAAGGATGAAATAGTCTTTCCTTGAGAATGGATTAGGATTGTCCATGGAGGACAGAGCTTGAACAGGCTCTCTGGGATCTGCCCTGCTCTCTTGCTCTCTGAGGAAAACCTCAGATTTAAAAAGTCAGAGCTTTATCTTTAGATAATGCTACACGTTTGCCTCACCTGTCTCTGCTTGGGAGATCCTGTAGGCCATGGGTGGGTCTGTCTGCCTGCCTCCAATCTCCAACAATCCATGGCATGTATAACAATAAAGAAAGAAAAGCTGGGTATGTGGTACTTCATATCTGTAATACCAGCATCTGGATGGCTTAGAACACCAACAATAAGAACAAGCTTATAAAACTGTAAGAATAAACATTTTAAAGAATTACTGTCTTGGAGAAGGGGGTCATTTTTCAGTAGGTATCTTAGATTTTATGTTTCCTGATGTTTTTGAACTTCCAGAAGAAGGTTGTAAAAATGCTCATCAAATATCTTTGTGGAGGGAAGGAAACAATTCATGAGATAGGAGCCAATAAAACCAAAGTCGATAGAAATTCTATGTGGTTTCCCCTTAAGGGAGAATTAAAAACTCTCTGGAAAAGAACCCATGTGGTTTTTGTGAATATAGAATCAGCTTTGCTATAGGGGTTTTCCAATAGCAAGTAATCAAAAAGGTGACTAGTCAAAGAATTACTTACATTTTAAATTGTTTTATTGATACAGGGTTTCATGTCGCCTAGACTGGCCTGGAACCAGATATATATAGTCTGAGAGCAAGTCAGACTTTGTAGTCCAGAGAGGCCTCAAACTCACTACAACTCTCCTACTTCAGTCTCTGAGTACTAGAATTAAAGACATGAGCTGTTACTATTCTTAGTTTGAAAACATCCTTTTTTGAGACAGGGTCTCACTGTGTTTTCCTGGCTGTTATAGAACTTCCTTTGTAGACCAGACAGAGATTTCCCTGCCTCTGCCTCCCAAATGCTGGGATTAAAGATGTGTACCACCATGACCAGCTGAATGTGTACATTTTAAATAGTGGGATCTAGGATTTGTTGTTGGATCTCCTGTCCTAGATAATCTTGTTTCAAGTCATCAGCAAAGGATATTTTACTTGAAAAGGGTGGAATAAAGTTCAATATAAAAATTTAAATATAGACCACAAAGGTCATTCTTTTAAAACAGTTATTATTACACTTATTTGTTTACTTTGTCTGTGTATAGGTGTGTGTGTGTCTATGTGTGGGCTCATTCTCCACTACACACATGTGGAGGTTACCATGTGGGTCCTGGGGATCAAACTCTGATCATCATACTTGATGGCAAATGCCTTTACCACTCCGCAAAGTGACCCCACACCCATGAGCATTCTTTCCCCATTTTCTCCTCCCCAAACAGCAATGTTTAATTTTAGGGCAGTGAAACTTGACTTTATGATTCTGGAGTGATGGCAAATATACCATTATGCAGTTGTTCAAACCCATAGGAAGCACAAAAACCAAACATGAACTTTTATCCACCTGCCTTGACCTCCTGAGTCACCGGTGTCTTTGTGTTTTATTGCTGTGCAGAGACACCATGACCATGGCAATTCTTATAAAGGAAAACACTTAATTGGGGCTGGTTTAGAGTTTCAGAGGTTTAGTCCATTATCAGCATGGTGGGAAGCATGGTGGCACATAAGCAGACATGGTGCTGGAGAAGGAGGCGAGAGTTCTGTATCTGAATCAGCAGGCAGCAGGAAGAGAATGACAGTGGGCCTGGCTTGAGCATTTGAAATCTCAAAGCCCACCCCAGTGACACACTTCCTTCAGCAAGGCCACATCTACTCCAACAAGGCCATGCCTCCTAATTTCTGTCAGGTAGTACCGCTCTTAACAACCAAGCATTCAAATATATGAGTCTATGGGGGCCATTCCTATTCAAACCACCACAAGTGGCCAAATGAAAGGCCTTCACAACTCTTCTCCTGGTTTATGCGATGCTGTGGATCAAATCTGAGACTTTGTGCATACTAGACAAGTTCTCCACACACAGAGCTACACCCCCACCCTCAAAAAGTTTTAAATAAGAATGACAGTTATGTTTATTGTAGAAAACCCTCCACAAATATTTTGGATTGCTCTTAAGCAAATTCTATAGAATAGGTAAGCTAACCTTTATGATTCTTGTCACGCTGATGAGAAGCCTACAGATAAGGTGTATCTTCAGGGACTTTTGGGGACAGAGGTGGAATCTAGTTGTAGTCCTTCCAATGGCTGTGTCCAGAATGACATTTTCCTTTCTGCCATCTCAGTCAGCATGGCACACTGACCCTCTTCTAAGGTTAGAGGATTCAGGTACTAATAAATGAACATAGAGCAGGGAGTGGGTGGTACCTAGGCTGCCTTTACTTAAGATGTTTCCTTCTACTTAAGATGGCCTGAGGAGGGTTATAAACTACAACAACATGCTGAAGAACTTTCTGGCTCAAGTGTAGGCTAGCAAAACGCAGACTGAGGAATCAGGGCCAGCTCTGGGCCACCACCTGACTCACGATCTCAGGTTATGATGGAGTACTGCAGACACTCTGCTGAAGATTCTGTTCACAGAGTATGCCGGGCAGAGAGAGGCCCACCTCTGTCTACTGTGTATGCCAAACGCTTGTTTCTAGAAGGATAAATCCTTTAAGATCTATTTTGAACTGTCCGAGTTTTCCTATTGTTACTGAAGCTTTTCAGGACATGGAAATTCTGAGAGCCTTAAGTAAATATCAATGGCTATAGCTATAAAAACTGTACATAGTTTCCCCTTACATGGGGCTCTGTACAAAAGAGCGATAGAATGCATGATGCTTGATCTTGATTATCACCACAGAAACACACCTCTGGTTATACTCATAAGAGTGTTTTCAGAAAACTTTAACAAGGGAAGATCTGCCTTGAATTTGAGTAACACCACTCTGTAGGGTAGGGTTGTAGGATGAATAAAGAGGAAAAAGTGAACGACAGCATTCATCTCTCTCTGCTTCCTGACTGTAGATGCAATGCAGTCAGCTGCCTCATGATCCCGTTGCCATGTTTCCCCTGTTGTGATGAACTGTATCCCTTCAAACTGCAAAACAAAATAAAATTTTCATCCATTTTGTTTAGTATGTTTTCTGAACAATGAGAAAAGTAACATATATAACATACATATAGTAACATATATAGCATATAACATATATAGCATCTCTTCTCAAAGTCACACTGCAGCACCTTTTAGAAATTCTGTCCAAGAGGGTTCCATTCTCCGGAGAAGTGCATCTTTGTTTGGCTTCCTACTTACTGTTCACTAGGACTGGGATTCAACAAAGGTCGGTGCTAACTTGTAGTCTGAGATGTAACAAATGGTTTTCGTGCAGTACAATTGCAAATTATCTCTCATTGTTTAGAAATAATCATCCCAAAGGATGGGGGTTTATTGCATGTAGGACATTAAAGCTTTTCATATCTATCTTGGCAATCATATTTCAACATTTCCCCACTAACTGTGCTTTAGCCTCTTCTACATGGTGTTTCCTCATTACTGGCTTAAATGCGACCTTAATGTACGCTTGCCATATATTTGTATCAAGGTCATATTCCCAGTTTTGTGAAAAGTGTCTTAGCTGTTCTTGTGGGGAAAAATCAACTGAAGTTTAAGGATCTTAGTAATTGTGCAAATTAAAAGGCACAAAGAGGAGAAACCCACTGGGATGGTATGCGCTATTTAACTCCATCCTTGCCGTCAACTCTTCCTAAATGCTGACTAGAAGCTATTCTGCATAGTATGTTGGTATTGGAGACGAGAACAAAATCAAAATAAACAAAGCAATGTAAAATGAAAAACCCCTATGTAAACTAATGAATGAACATAGACATTATACGGTTTTAGAGATGAAATGGCATGTGGTGGTGGACACCCAGGAAGCATCTTTGTTGCTACTGAATTCTGCATCTCTGCAGGTGCTTGCTTTTTTTCCAAACCCAGTTCTATTTTCAAGACCATGTCCATTGGATGGAATTTCTTCTGCAAAGGAAAACAAGCATCATCAAGTATCATCAAGTATTTCTTATCCTAATCTCCAGAATAATCACTTCCTTTGCCAGGGCACAACAGAGACATGGAAATGGCCCAGAAGCTAGTGCATAGCACATGAATGCCAAATTTAACTCCCATGCCGGGCCCACTGAAGGTTGTATGTAGTTTCAGGTTCTAGAAAGAGTCGGTGAACTGGTAATTACGATTTCATTCACTTTCTATTTGGGGTATTGTGTTTCTTTGTTTGCTTATTGAGATAGGCTCTTACTATTGGCGAGCTTCAGGTTCAGGAAAAAAGCCTGTCTCAAAAAATAATAGGGAATTTGAGGAAGATCCCTGACATCAATCTCTGCCTTCTATACAGATGCGCATGCAGGAACATACATGCACTATACACCACACACGTACAAAATAAGATAAAATAAATTTTAAAGAGTAAAAGAGATATGCATTAATATAAATCCTTACCTAATATACATACCGTATACCCAGTAGTACAAAAAAAATATGCCTTATATACCCAGAGACGAAGTGTCAGGCAATCATGTATTGGAAGATCTTCAAATTGTATTTGTTGTAAAGCAAGGGTTTCACCGTTAGTGCCTTGATGTTCTTGTATCACTAACCCACTAATGTGGCTATCATTTCTTTTCTTATTATTCATTTTACATACCAACCACAGTTCCCCCTCCCTCCCCTCCTCCTGCCCCTCCACCTCTCCCAACCTATCCCCATCCACTTCTCAGAAAGGGTAAGGCCTCCCATAGGAAGTCAACAAGGTCTGGCATGTCAAGTTGAGGCAGGACCAAGACACCCCTGCCCACCCCCGACACCCAAGCATCAAGGTTGAGCAAGGCATCTCACCATATGGAATGGACTTCAAAAAGTCAGCTCAAGCACCAGGTCCCACTTCCAGAGGTCCCACAAACAGACAAGACTATAAAATTGTCATCCATGCAGGCTCCCCAGCTGTCAGTCTAGTGTTCGTGAGCTCCCACAAGTTCGGGACAGCTGTGTCTGTGGATTTCTGCATCATGATGGCGATCTCATTTAAAAAAAAAAAACAACAAAAAAAAAAAAACAGACAGGCTGGCCTCACATTACTCCCTCCAGAGAACACTCAGTCAGTTCTGATGACGACAAGTGTTTCTCTTAGGATCTCAGCAACCAATTCTTTGGCAATATTAGACAGGTGTCCATTGGTCAAAAGTATTCTGAATCCCCTCTGACCCTCGTCTGCTAGTGCTCATTGGATTATTTCTTAGTTCTCAATTGAACTCAATGAGTTCAAGAGCTCAGGTTCTGTTTCGCCCGTGTCCTAGAATGTCTTTTATCTGAACAATATAAAAACATTAAAAAAGAATCAAACTTGTAAATGATTCTCTCCTATCCCTTAAGGTAAAGTTTTTATTTTTCTTTGCTGGAACCTTCCTTCCCTTGTCCAGAGACACATATGTTCCTTAGACCCTTGAAAAGGATATAACACTTAGTTATTGGCTTAATTTTATTTTCTTGTTGGGGTAGAAGCTCTCATGTAGACCAGGCAGAGTCAAATTCAGTCTGCAGCTTAGACCAGCCATCAATTCCTGATCTTTCTGCCCCCCTTTCCCGCGTATTGAGATTATAGGCAGTACCACCACATCTAGAGAAATGGAAAATAAACAAGAACAAACACTCAGATTGTTTGTTGTTCATGGTGTTTGCTTTTGAGAAAATCTCATTATATAGTACTAGCTGGCCTAACCCTTGCCATGCAGACCAAGCTGGCATGGAGCTTGCAATAATTCTCCTACAGAGGTAGGAGATTACTGATTACTCTAATTACTGAGATTACATTCAAGTATGTGCCACCATACCTGTCTCAAAAATCTAGTTTTGAAAATGACTTTTGACTGCATTTTTCTAAAATTGGGATATTCAATTATATATTAATAATTGATACAATTTTGGGTTATTTTCAATATTTTCACAGGAATCAATCAAGAACTTAGTAACCTCTGAGGGGTGTTTTATGTTGTTAGTGTGACTGGTTTGTTGGGTTTGTTTGTGTTTTGCTCCAGGATCTCCTGTAACTCAAGCTGGCCACACACTCACTGCATAACCAGGGATGACCTGAGCTCCTGCTTAACTCTCCTCTGCTACACCACTAATATGTGATACTTGGGGATGGCTTCATGCTTTGCTACATAAACACTCTGTCAAATGACTTACATGCCTATTCCCATTTTTTTCTCTAGACAAGGTCTCACTCTGTGTCCCAGGGTGACTTGGAATTCATTATGTAGTCCAGGGTCTTCTTGAATTTATAACAATGCTTCTGCCTCCAGGTTGCTGGGATTACAGCTGTTTGCATTCCCCACCACACACACTTACACAATTAAATTTTGATGAGCCAGTATTTAGAGACATGGCTCTAGATATTTTCTTTGTGTCACCGGTCCCTCAGGATATGAACTGAAAGTTTCAGACACTCTGCTTAGGGAGGTTTTAATGTCCGTGTATAAAAAGTCAGCCATTAGAGATCGACCATTTCTCTACATCCAGACCGGATGAGCCTTCCTTGTGAGCCTCTGCTATCTGTGAATAATTGGGTGTGAAGAGACAATGGTTGGGGCCGAATACAATGGGACTTCCGGAAAAGTGAGACTATGATGATTAATAACAAGAGGCGTAGCAGGCACTGACCGCCAGCCAGCGAGGGTCACATGCAGATAGATGGTGAAGAGCTGGGCTCAGAGACAAAGAAACTCTATGGAGGGAGGGAGAAGCTCTGGGGACAAGTTTATCCGGGACAAAACATTCCTGTAAGCACCCACTGTGTGCAAGAGTCCAGGTGCCCCTGAAATAAAAATCTAAAAGAAGGAAATGAAGACCTGGCACTTAGCCAGGACGAGGGAGCCAAAGCGAAAACATCTTCATCTTTCAGAACTGAGAAAAGAGAGTCAGCAGTTTTAGAATTTAAGTCCAGAGTAGAGAGAAAAGAGAAACAGTACAGAAAATGTAATTCACTTTTCACACTTTCATTGAATATTTACTTCTTAATGTCCCAGACACTAGATAGAAGTGAGGGAGGGCCATTTTTTATGGGACTTATGACCTGGCTTGTGTCACTACTTGTTCCGGGTCTCAGCTGTCTGGAAAGAGTGAGGAGTGCTTCAGTCTGGGTCAAGCTGAAAGGAATAAGATTAGCTCTCTGTGTCCACTCCACCACCAATTCTCTCACAAATGAGTAGAGGTGCTGTCTGGAGCAATTTTCTTCCCAGGAAGCATTGGGCTGTGATAACTGGAAGAGGAGAAAAGTAGATCAAGGCCATGGACGCCTGCCACGAAACATCCTCCCACATAGGACAAAGTCCCTAGCAAAGAATGATGTAGCTGAGGACTGGGGAGGTGGCTCAGGGAGTATAGTGTTTGCTGCGCAAACATCAGGACCTTAGGATCTCCAGCACCCACATAAAAAGCTGAATAATGGCCCTGAACATTTGTACCTTGAGCATGGAGTGGGAGGGTAGAGAGAAGAGCAGATCTGGAGCTCCCTGGCCAAGCAGACTATCGGCAGAGGGTGACTCTAGGGTGCGTAGAGACCCCATCTAAAAGGACAAGGTAGAGAACACTGAGGAGGCATCCTGAGGTTGCCCCCTGGCCTCCGTAGGTGCCCACGAACACGCACACATCACTACATCACTCACACAGACATGAACAATCTGGCCCACCATGTGAAGCGTGCCAAGGATGAAGCCACATTTTTTTTTTGCACAAGTTCAAGAGCTGACTAGGTTTGAGCACTGCTTATTTTGTGTCTTGGAACGCTATGGAGATGAGGGTCACTGCTGTATAAAAGAAAGTACATGGGTTGTATGCGTGATCTCTGGGGTGTGGGGCATGGTCTGAAAAGAGAAATTCCAGGAGCTGGAAAGACAGCTCAAAGGCCAAGAGTGCTTCCTGTTCTTCCAGAGGATCCGAATTAGTTCAGTTCTTAGTATCCATGTCTGGAGACTCAGGACTACTCATAACTTCAGCTCCAGCTCCAGGGGATCCCCCCCTGCCTCTCTCTCTCTCTCTCTCTCTCTCTCTCTCTCTCTCTCTCTCTCTCTCTCTCTCTCTCTCACACACACACACACACACACACACACAAGTATAGAAACATGGAAAGACGGAAAGACAAGTAAATCAAGAGAAATCTTATGGCCTCTCTGGTCATAGCAGTGGAAAATTACCCCAGCTATCTATGCTGCAATAAAACAGCTCTGGGAGTGTCATGTTCGAGCAAATTTCATCAGAAGGTGTGCTCAGGGAATACCAGTGCATCTAACAGTAGTCTAAGACAAACATCACAGGATCAAAAGAGTAAATCTAGTGCAATGAACACTGCAGAACAAACTGAGCCTCACCTAAACAGAAAGCATGTTCTCATGCTGGTGTCCCTTCCTCCCCCAAGAAATGCAACTGAGAGCGAATGAGGTGTTTCTCCATGTCCTCTCGGCCATGGGTATACATTTGAAAGGCTAAACCCATATGCCGGGATTTTCCAGCTACAGTTGCTCATAACAAAAATCAAAATCAGCACAACAAAGAAAGGCCTGTAACTTAAAGTAGTTTCAATCAGTGTTCTTCAAACACTCATCATTGAAACAAACATAGATGTGTCAATCACGATAGGTTCATCCCTCTTTTATACACCCAGATGGACTGGGCAGAGAGCAGACTGGGTGGTTGCTTGTTGTTTTGAGATAGGATCTCTGACTTCCCAGGCTGGCTTTGAACTCTCTATTTAGCCCAGGATGACCAGAACATCTGCTATTCCTACCCTCACAGCCTGAGAGAGCCTGGGGCTACAGAATCAACATTCCCTGATTTATACATAGAGGCTGGAGAGATTGCCCAGCTGTTAAGAACACTTGCTGCTCTTTCAGAAGACCAGAGTTCAGTTCCCAGCGTTCAAAGAAGACAGCTGACAACTGCCTATAACTCTTCTTCCAGGGAATCTGGTGCCATTTTCTGGTCTCGGGTGTGTGGGGGTGGGGCACTGCACACACATGGGCATGCACTTTCACATAAATAAAATCTGTAGAATTAAATTGCTAGTTGGATGTGCTTATCCACTTCTGTCATCCTAACCCTTGAGAGTCAGCAAATTCAAGGCTAGACTAGCTCACCTAGTCAGTCCCAGACCACTCAGGGCTTCAGAGTAAAAGTATAACACAAAACCACCACTTTTGTAGGCAGAGACTACTCGATTGTTCCCAGTCACCCAGACCTGACTTAATCACACAGAAACTATATTATTTGTAATACTGTTTGGCCTATTGGCTTATGCATATTTCTAGCTAGCCCTTACATCTCAAATTAATCCATTTCTATTAATCTGTGCATCACTATGAGGTCATGGCCTACCTGCAAGTCCGGCCTCAGTCTCCTGTGGCTGTTACATAGAGTCTCCTTGATTCTGCCTATTTTCTTTCCTCCTCTATCTTCTTGGAATTTCCTCCTTGCCCTACTCTGTGCTGCAATAGGCCCAAAGCATCTTCTTTTTTAACCAATGGTAATAAAGCATATTTACAGCATACAGAGGGGACTCCCATAGCACCTCCCTTTTTCTGTCTAAATAAAAAGGAAGGTTTTAACTTTAACATAACAAAACAGTTATCAAACAAGGATTATAGTTACAATATTTAACAATATTTATATATACTTTATCTTTTATCATAACTAAGGAAAACTATAACTATCTATTTATTTTTTAACTCCATCAAAGACTCCAGAAGGATATAATAATACCTAAGCAAACAAGAAGTGCATTGTAAGCAACTTCCAAATCTCTATATATCTAAAACACCTAACTAACATGACTACAGGCTTGACCATTATAGATGACTATCTATTAACCTGTATTTCTTAATTATACATTACATTTTTAAATGAGCTTTACAGACACAATACCTTAATCAAGAGCAGAAATATACATACAACAAAATTGATCTTAAATTTGGATTAATAGACCAAGAGCCATACAAATGCAAAGTATTCATATCTATAGTATATACCTTTTAAAAATATAAACAAACATTTATAAACAATATTTTGGAATTTGGGTGTAGCTTTCTCCAAACTGCTTCCTGCTTTTTGTTGGGCAAAGTAATTTTGGAGTTCTCTGAGACCTTATAGAACAAGGTGGGAATTCCAAGCAAACAGAGGAGGAGAAAATAGGTGGAGTCAAGGAGACGCCATGTAGCTGCTATAAGAGAGAGACAGACATAGGTCACAACCTTGTGGTGATGAACAAATTAATAGAAATGGGTTAATTTAAGATATAATAGCTAGCTAGAAATATGCATAAGCTAATATGCCAAACAGCATTGCAAATAATATAGTTTCTGTGTGATTATTTCAGGTCTGGGCAACCTGGAACGAATGAGCAGGCTTTGCCTACACACCACAATAAAAGCAGGTCAGCAAGATGGCTTAGGTAAAGGTGCTTGCTGTAAAGACCAGTAATCTGAGCTTTACTCTAGTGATACACACACACATGCATACACACACACACACACACACACGCACAAATAAGTAAGTTAAGTAAGTAAATGTAATTTAAAATCTTTGAATAAATTTTTGACCAGATGTGGTGATGCATGCATTTAATCCCAGACTCAGGAGGTAGAGACAGGTAGATCTCTGAAAGTCTGAGGCCAGACCATCCAGGGCTACATAGTAAAACTGGCAAAGAAAGAAAGAAAGAAAGAAAGAAAGAAAGAAAGAAAGAAAGAAAGAAAGAAAGAAAGAAAGAAAGAAAGAAAGAAAGAAATTTCTTTCTATTCTATGATTGGCCACAAGATAGACGTTGAATATCTTGGTTTCATGACATTGCATGATTTCTCACTGAGGGTTCTTCTTGCCTTTTTTCTCTCTTAATTTCCTCTAGAATGTGATCCTTTTATTGTTAGGCCACCTAGGGACACCCTTGATCATGTTATGACATAAGCTTGCATTCTTGGGAGCAATAACTCCTGGCCAGGGAAGGGCAGGGAAAGGTCAAGGCAGAGGAAGCACAGATGTCAGAGATCTGAGAGCCTGTGTGGAGCCTTTAGCTGGATTACAGCTGCTGCCTTGATTCTCCCCCACTTCCTCCTCTTGGACAAAGCTTTAATGTCCATGTTCCTGTCAAAGGCACAGCAGGACACAATCGAATGACTTAAAGAGGAACCAATTGATGTTCCTGTCTGCCATTAGGTATATGGACAAGGCTGTGGCCATGTCTGTAAGGGCCTTCTGCAGCCTTTGGCAATTCTCGTTCCTTAACCCATCTCCTGAAAGAGTGGAGACCTGGGAGGTGTTCAACAGCCGTGCTATTTTTATGGAGTATAATGGTTGTTTCAAAGGTGATTGCAATTCAAATGGTTCTGACTAATCTTTCCCCAAATACTCTTGGGGAGATATAATTTATGGAGTCAAAAAGCTCTTCTGATTCATAGACCTACTCTGTGTATGTGAGCTGTCAAATCAATGGTTTACAAGCACCATTAAAAAAGCCCAAGGCTAAAGGCTCATGCAGCTTGTTTTAAGTTTGTGCTACTAATGAAAGATATCTGAATGAGATCTTTGGAGAAAATGAATTCAGTGACTTTGGAGAAATTTCCTACAGCTAAGGCTGTGAGATCAGAGACCATGCATGTGGTTATTGTCAAAAACAATTAGGGCCTGGTTTGAAAAAGAAAGGTGCTCATGTCTATAATCCTAGTCACTCAGGAACCCAAGGGAGGAGGACAGTCATGAATTGAGGCCCAGTTGAGCTACATATTGAGCATCTGATGCAGAAGAGAAAGAGAAAGGGGGAAAAGAAGAAAAAGGGGGGAGGTGTAGGGTTTGGAGCAGGGGGAGGAAAGAAAGCAGAAGAGGAGCAAGGGAACTAAGAGGACAAAAAGAAAGAAGAGGAAGAGAAAAGGGGGAAAGAAAGAGAAGTGGAGGAGAAGGAAGAGGAGATGGTAGGAAAAGACGAAGGAGTAAGAAGCACACGCTTAAGAGGCTTGAGTGAAATTCATCAGAACATCATCCCTTTCAGAAAGTTCTACTTACATTTCCAAAGTCTTGATACGAACACAGTCAGTCCTTGGAGCCAAAATAAATAAATAGAAGCTGAGGGTCCACTAAAAGAATTCAAACAAATAGGAAAACTTAGCTACTTAAAATTGACACAGGAAGTTGATGGCTTCACATTCACAGGCTAAATAGCCCTAGGAAGTGAGACTGTATCATTCACTGAAGGTGAGCCTGAGAAAACATCTGTCAAGCACCTAGAACAATCCTGGTCACATAGTTTTGGTTTCCTTTCAAGCAATCTTCATAAAGACAGGAAATCCGGAAGCCTGTTTTCAGTCTAGTGGTCAACCTTACAAGGCTTGAAAATGTCCTCATCTGGGCTCACGTTACTTAAAAGCACAATGGGCCCATAACAGGACCCGCTTTTTTACAACTTGCAAGCAGAAAATGGATTTGACCTTTGTAATGATGAAAAAATCAAAACAAAAAATACTAGTTTATGGAACATGAAATTGATCGAATTTCAAATCTCAGTGCCAGCAAGCAAACTTTATTCAGAACATAACAACAACCAGTGTTTCCATATTATTTGTGGATGCTCTAGGACTCCTGGGGTATAGTCAAGAAGTTAGGACAGAAAAAAAATATATGCATATATGTGCATGAGCAAACACACATATTTATATCCCCTCTGAGAAAAAGTATTACTTAACTTTATGGACATACTTTGCCAGTTTCTACCCTAAGAGGCAAAGGGTAATTTAATCTGAGGGTAAACGCAGGAAAACATGGAGGAAAAAGAGAAAGCTCTGTTCCGAACTAATTCTTCAAGTTAGATGTGGTGGTATGTGCTTGTAATCCAAGCCTACAGAGGCCGGCCTGGGCTACATAGTGAGATTTGACCCACTCCCCACAAAATCCAGACATCAGTCTTCTTACATGGCCTCTCCAGCCTCTCTGGCACACCCCCTCCTCTTTTAAGTTGCCCTGGCCCCATCTGATCAGAATATTATCCTCTGCCATTCTTCCTGATGTTCCTTCTGTAATATCAGAAGTGTCTTAAAAATTCTCTAAAGGGTTAGCTCTTCTTTTAGCTGATCAGGGTTACCTAGGTTACACAAGAAACCTAAAATAGCTGAAATCTTCATATACGTGTAAAACAAATGTATACAGAAGCAGCCTCATCACTTTTCAGAAGGCAGTGAAATGGTTTTTTGGATGGACACCTCCATGCACACACACACACACACACACTTTTTTCATTGCTAATACATTCCCTGAAGCTAAGGGAAGGGACTTCTGCGGGTCTCAGGCCGACCTCTAATTAGTTGGCAGAGTAGACCTTTGTTGAGTGGAGGCCTAGGGGAAAAAAATTAAGGTTGCCTGTTTGGTACTTAGCTTCAACTTCAGTGGATAGTGTGGTAATGAGCTCCCCTGCAGCTTCACAGTGGAAGAAGAACCATAACTCAGGGGATTAGCCTGATGATACAGTGTGTGGGGTTTTTCCACAGCTTTTCTCTGTCTAGAACACTTTAGACATGCAAGAGGTTAACATTACCAGATATAACCCCTTGCTATTGCAAACAGGGTTTATAGACCAGCAGCATCAACACCCTTTTGGAACTTATTAAATAGATAGAATCTTGGGTATCAGAGATGCCTCAGAAGATTTTAAGGTGCTTACTACCAAGGCTGAGAACCTAAGTTATATCACTGGGACTAACATGGTATAAGGAGAGAACTGACTCCTACAAGCTGTCCTTCGACCTTAATACATAAACCATAATACATGTACATACATGTGTGCTTACACATACACACAGAAAATTTTAAAATTTATTTAAAAAACAACTATCTTGTGTTCTTCTACCCATATCTGCTGAATGGGAACCTAAAATATTTTAAATATTTATTTAATTTTATTTAAGTGTGAATCAGAATTTAAAATATTTTAGGGATTTATTTATTGTTAAGTGTATGTATGTCTGTGTATGCAAGCATGCATATATACACCCAAGTGTGTAGGTACATTGGATTTCCTTAAACTGGTGTTACAGGCGGTTGTGAGCCTCCTGGCAGTGTGGATGCTTGGGACTGAACTTGGTTCCTATGGAAGATAAATAAATATTTGTAACTGCCAAGACATCTCTCCATCCCCCCAAATCTAAATTTTAGCAGGATTCTCATGTTATCTGAATATTGATTAGTTTTACAAGAAAGTGGGCTAGACTTGGGCTCCTAGAAATCCAACTACACAATTTCTGGTGCTAATTCTTGGTGTCCATGAGCAAAATGCTCACCATCTTTTCTCTAAAGCAGGGCAAAATAAATTATCTGTCTTAGTCAATTTGAGTTACTATAACAAAAATGCAATGTAAACAATTTGTCATAATTCTGGAGGTTTTAATTTCAAAATCCTAGCTAGGTCTTTTTAGAAATTAGCTTTAGTGTGCAAAGTGGTGATTTCTTATACCTTCCTAAGGAAAGGGTGGAAATGGGAAGGGTGTTCCCTTTATAAGATCAGTTTCATGAGGGTTCCACTATAACTTCTTCACATAGTTCCCTTCTGCAGTATTATCACATTGGAGCCTAGGATTTCAACACATGAATGTCAAGAAGCCACAAACTTTCAGAGAAATTCACGTTCAAGTCCATGGCCATAACCCTTTCCTGCTTTTTCTTTTAAGACAATGTTCTTTGTCTTAGTTAGGGTTTCTATTGCTATGAATAGACACCATGACCACAGCAACTTTTAATAAGGAAAACATTTTATTGTGATGGCTTACTGATTCAAAGGTTCAGTCCATTATCATCATGGTGAGGCATGGCAGGATGCAGGCAGGTGTGGTGGTAGAGAAGGAGCTGAGAATGGAGTATCTCACAGGCAACAGGAAATANTAACAAAAATGCAATGTAAACAATTTGTCATAATTCTGGAGGTTTTAATTTCAAAATCCTAGCTAGGTCTTTTTAGAAATTAGCTTTAGTGTGCAAAGTGGTGATTTCTTATACCTTCCTAAGGAAAGGGTGGAAATGGGAAGGGTGTTCCCTTTATAAGATCAGTTTCATGAGGGTTCCACTATAACTTCTTCACATAGTTCCCTTCTGCAGTATTATCACATTGGAGCCTAGGATTTCAACACATGAATGTCAAGAAGCCACAAACTTTCAGAGAAATTCACGTTCAAGTCCATGGCCATAACCCTTTCCTGCTTTTTCTTTTAAGACAATGTTCTTTGTCTTAGTTAGGGTTTCTATTGCTATGAATAGACACCATGACCACAGCAACTTTTAATAAGGAAAACATTTTATTGTGATGGCTTACTGATTCAAAGGTTCAGTCCATTATCATCATGGTGAGGCATGGCAGGATGCAGGCAGGTGTGGTGGTAGAGAAGGAGCTGAGAATGGAGTATCTCACAGGCAACAGGAAATAGTCTGTATCATTGGAAGTAGCTTGAGCATAGGAGACCTCGAACCTCTACAATGATGTACTTCCTCCAACAAGACCATACCCACTCCAACAAAGCCACACCTCCTAATAGTGCCTCTCCCTTTGGGAGCCATTTTCTTTCAAACCACCACCACCACCACAGTCATTGAAAATAAAAGCAGAAAGCCAGTCATGGTATCTCACGACAGTAGTCCTTGCACTCAGGAATAAGAGGCAGAGCAATAAGAATTTTAAGACTAGCCTCAGGCACACAGAAAGTTTAAAGCCAGCTGGGCCTACTTGAGAACACATATCAACATGAACAAATTAAATTAAATGAGATAATGAACATGAAATTGATTGGTAAAGTGTTTCCTACCCCATGGTATGGAGATCACATGAAGCATAATAGCTAATGTCTGCAGGAACTCTATCAAGTCTTGCTTTACTAACTTCTGAAGACCAGAATTTCCTCAGTGTCACTAAAACGTCTTGGATGAAAGTACTAATATCAACCTTAAATTATAGATGAAGAAGCTAAGCTAAAGAGAATTTAGACTCTTACAAATGGCTGAGGTTAGCCGGGCAGTGGTGGTGCACACCTTTAATCCCAGCACTCGGGAGGCAGAGGCAGGCGAATCTCTGTGAGTCTACAAGAGCTAGTTCCAGGACAGGCTCCAAAGCTACAGAGAAACCCTGTCTCAAAAAAAAAAAAAGAACAAATGGCTGAGGTTATAGCTCGGTTGATAGAGTGCTTGCCTACCACCCATAAAGCCCTGGATTCAATCCTCAGCACCGCATAAATTGGGCATATGGGACATAGAGTTATGAAAATCAAATGTTAAAGGTCATCCTCATCTGTAAGGTGAGTTTGAGGCCAGCTTGGAATACATTAGGCAACATCTAAAATCAAAAAATTTTAAGGCAAGGATCATATATTTCCTTAGTAGCAAAAGTAGAATCTTTCTCCTAAAGTTATTTCCTTTAATGTGCACCTAAGACATAATATTGAGTATGAAAATACCATAGTGAGCCCCATGATGTTATATGCTAGCTGGGAAAATTAATACAAATGAAATACAATATTGAGGCCTGTCACTAGATAAAACCATTAACCATTATCACAGATAACAGTCTCAAAAAACACCACACACTAACAACAAAGAATGGCATGTCTTAAGGTTCTTTTATAAAAAACACAAATGGGAAGAAAAAAAAGCAAAGTTTCTTAGTGATTAGTAACTATCTCAGTGCACATATACCAATCTGAATGTCCTATGGAGAATGACAGCCAACTAGGTTTATATTGATACTTTTCCCCCTAGTTGAATGCTAAACATTCACTAACACAATAGGCAACATGACTGATAGCTTTTTATCATCTCGGATTCATTTTTTCTTTCTTAATTTTTAAGAGTTTTTATGAGACTATATTAATTATACATAATAATAAGCTTCATTATGACATTCCATATGCAATCACATTCATCCCCGTTATCATCCCTTAATCACTTTCCTATTCCCGACTAGCTCTGGTTTTACTTTCACATTGTGTGTGTGTGTGTGTGTGTGTGTGTGTGAGAGAGAGAGAGAGAGAG